>CANXYI011271106.1:0-14724 GCA_948208565.1 Hura crepitans | reverse complement strand
TGTTACAAAATATACATTACACAAACCATGCTAAAAGTGCCATGCCAATCACACACACACATGCCATGCCATACTTTACCTTTCATACAAAAATTTGCCTTACATACCTCCTGGCCAATGCTTCCTAATGGCTATGTGCATGCTTTTCTCCATATTCAAGCACACATACACATATCCTAACATCATTCAAGCATGCTTATACATGCACAATGCAATTATCATGCAAACTATTCCATGGTATGCCTTGTACATGCGTTAGCCACAGTAAGCTCACACAAACATAAGCATTATTCATTAAATTTATCACCTACACCTTTAATGCCATGACTAATAAGCCAATTTCCATAGAATATACCATGTCAACTTGCTATACACTTAGCGTACCCCATAAAGCAACTTTTCGATCAACTTTCACAAGATGCCAACACTTCTATTTTTCACCACACACATGCATAATGCATGTATCTCTATATCAAACACCTTAGAAATCATGCCAATCTCACCTTAATCAAGCCGTACACACACCACACATATCACTCACACCTCTCAACCAATGGAGAATATACCCCTTCCTTTCATTCCTTTCATCAAATCACCATTTAAATCATTCATTCCACACGCAATTAGTACAAACACAAGCCTAATTTATCAACATACATACTTTAACCATAAATTCCATCACTTCCATATAAGGTTTCTACATCTTTTAAAAAAAAAAATATAAAGTACATGATTCAAATGCCTTAAATTAAAATACCCCTTTAACAAAGGAGGCTTATCCTACACTTCAAGCTTGAAAAAATTTAATGTCCTTCACTTCTCTTCTTTCTTCCATACATGCCTTCCCCCTTGGAAAAATTCATAGAAAATCCTACAAATCCCCAAATGAAAATCAAAGATTATAGGCATTCTTAGAATGGTAAAATCCTCTCAGAAATAAATTAAAAAAGGAGGAAGCACTTATACTTAAAGAGTTGGTTTCCAACACCCTTTATGTATACTTAGATGTTCTTAAATTTCCCTAAGCTTTATTTACTCTTATATCCTTTGATCCCTTCAAACTAAATTCACAACACATTAAGATGATTTTTTGTTACAATTAGGGATTACTTTAGCTTTGAGAAGCCATGAAAATGATGGGAGGAAAAAAAAGATCGCATTAAGAGCAACGGAAGAAGAACGGATAAAATTGGCAGTTAATGGGGTGAAATGCAAGTAGGCATTAAGGTGGCAACAAAGGGCTTTTTATAGTGGCTGAGGTGGCAATGGTAGGACCAAATGCCACTTGAGCATCGTGAAATTACTTGATTTTTAAAAATCATTTAGACCTCTAAAAATCATTGAATTTTTTTTAAAAAATCCTTGATTTCTCCCATTTAAAGGCTCATAAAATTTCACAACAAAATTCCCTCAATAGGATAGTTAACCATTTGTCTCGATTTATGTGTAAAAGTTAAAATTAAGGAAACATTTCAAATGACCTCAAAATTCAAATATTCCTTCACCAATAGACACAAGGGAATTTTTAGCCTTTATGGTATGGTATTTTTAGGTCTATCTGAGCACATCCTAGGCCATTCTTGGCCCAAATCCATTTAAGCCTACGGCCCACTCGATTATAGCCTAAAATAATTTATTAGTTCTACTAAATCTTTAAATTAAGCCATTCTCATCATTTTTAAGCCCCTCAAAGTTTCATGACCAGTACACTCCAACTCGAGTCTCGTGAAGGTGACTCGACACTTTGGACACACTTTTTATGCCTTGAAGGTATTGTTCATAGAGCCTTGACTTACGGGCATTATACGAAAAGTGTACCTAGAGTACCGAGTCACCTTTACGAGGCTTGAGAAGCGGTGTGCTAGCCATGAAACTTTAAAGGCCAAAAAATGATGAAAATAACCTAATTTAAAAATTTAGTAGAACCAATATATTATTTTAGGTCATAATTTAATATGCTGTAAGCTCAAATGGACATTGGCTAGGAATGACTCAGGATGTTCCAAGACAGACCTAGAAATATCAAACCCTAAAGGTAAAAATTCCACTGAGACCATTGTTAAAGGAATTTTAATTTTCTAATGTCGTTCGGTAATTTTTTAGAATTTCTTGATTTTCTAAGAAATTAGTTAATTGACTTGCCGATGGAATTTTTCTGTGAAATTTTATGAGGCTATAAATACACTTAATAAAATTTTTTTATATCAAGCATAATGATTTTTAGATGTCCAAATGAATTTTAAAAATTACCTAAAGTTGCAGTTAAAAATCAACCTTTTTGAGGTGTTCGAGTGTCACGTGTCACTGATTAAGGCACCCACTCACCACTATAAATACCCCTCTTATTACAACATGTCCACCTTATCTCTCACCTTCCACCTTCACTTATTTCCTTCTTCTTTTGCCCAATATTAGTTCTGTCATTCCCCTAATATTCTCCTCTATTTTTTGTCACTAACCACCATTAATTTAACACCAAAAATCACTAAATATATGCAAAAATTTGTTCCAATGGTCTTTGGATTCCATAGAAATTCATAAAGGTCAAGAAAATTCATTAAAGTGCAAGTGTACATAAAATGGTGGGCTGAAATGAAACTATAGGTGTAAGTATTTTTCTACCCTTTTTATTTTAGTTATAGGTAGCCTATGTGATTATAAGAAATCTTATGTTTTTAGATTATTGAATTGAGCTTTGTATGATTTTTAGGATTTTTTCTAATTAGTAGGCACTGTATGTAGGCTTAAGAAAAAATGATGCTCAGTAAGGTAATTAAAGGCCTTAAAGTGTAGAAAAAGCTTTTAAAGTAATCTAGGTATGTGAATTTGATTAAATAAAAGCATGCTATGTATGAGTTGAATGTGATTTATCATGTAATTATGTATGGAAGTTGTTATTTGATTAGGTATTATATATGAATTATGGCTATATGTTTAGTTTAATGTTAAATGTGTATGAAAATGATGATTAGCATGTTGAATTAGTGAGAAAAAGATATTGGAAGGCTATAATCCCATTTTGGTCGAGAGGTATATAAGGCTTATATGTGGTGCTATGTACATGTACATGATGTATATGGTAGATAATGTAATATATGGCATGAGTATGTATGGGGTAGATGTGAATTTAGGGAGGATAATGTATGTGTGGTCATTAAATTGATGTGGCTAAAAGGTGTAGGCATGTATCGTGGCATGTGATTACTATGTGTGGCATCCAACCATGGTGCAAATGATTAGAATTGATATGTTTGGCATAGGTATATATGTGTAGGTGGTGAATTTGATGAGAAAATGCATGTGTTTGTATGACCATGGTATGGCCAAGGCATATGTGTTATGTGTCATGGCATGGCACGCATGGTATGTCATGTATGCATGTGTGTGTATGTTAGAACAATGATATATAATTTGTATGCTTGATAAAACATAAGAAAAGGCATGTGCATGATCATGAACAAAAAATGTATGTATGACATGGTATGTATGGTAAGTATGGTATGGCACGATGTTTGTTCTTTATGATTGGCATGACATAATGAAAAAGTGATGTATGATATGGAATTGGCATGGAATATGTGTAATCATGCTTAGAGATATAGCATGTGGTATAGTGAGTCAATGTAATAAAAAAAGGGTTAAGAAATGGTGCATGAAATGGCATGAAATTGACTTGTAAGGCATGGATAAAAAAATGACCTATAATGTGACCTAAAATGACATGAAATGGGACATGAATTTTGGGAACTTTGTATACTTAACTTTGATGGCAATATGAGGCCTTTATTGATGCCTTATTGGATTAAATGGAATTAGGGTATTTATGGCTTAGCATGGCATGTTAATATGGCTTGAAATGGTCTGAGGAAGTGCCTAAGGAAAATGGAAATTGACCTATAATTGTGTCCCTAAAAATAAAATGGACTCATAACTATGTAATGAAAAATACTTATGTAGTAATAACTAGTAATAGGGACTTGACATTGACATTATGAATGACTTGTGATAATGGCATGAAATGGACAAAAAGGAACCTATAGCTGTTCGGTAATAAAATGGAACTGTAATTGTTTGGCTAAAATTTGACTATGGAAAATAAATAATAACTATCTGTCAACCAATTGTAAATAATTTAAGGTGATATTTAATAAGAAAATAAATACAAATTAAAGATATTTTTCCCATTAGTTAGACACCCACTGGATAGGTTGACCGGTCAACAAGGGATTTGTTGCAGCTAGATATTTATCTGTTTATCAGACTAGCCTAGTGCAGTGGTCGAGGCCTATAACATGGGCCACTACACTATGTTAGAGTGATGATGTTTGTCTATCTATCAAACTAGGCTGGTGCAGTGGTCGAAGTCTATAAGATAGGCCACTACACAATGTTGTTGATATTGCTATTTGTTCATCAGACCAAGCTGGTGTAGTGGTTGGGGTCTATAGGATTGGCCACTGTACTAAGGCTATTGTAGAGGCTGAGGTCTAAAATATAAAGCCACTAGATAGTTTAAGTTCCCTCTTAGTCTAATGTCTGAAAGTGTAGTCTATCTAGTTGGGCCTACTTAATAAACTGAATATTTCCCTTGTTGATAGATAATAGTAACATTGAAATTAACAATAGTATAGTAATGGCATAAGAGTAAATAACTAAATTATGATACTATTAATAAAATAATATCATTTTGCATTATGGCTATTATATATTGCATTCATGCATCCATGGCATATCTGATTCATATGCATGCTCACATTAACATGTTTTTATTATATCAAATTTACCACTGAGTTTCATACTCAATGTACCAGTTTTTTGGTGCACAGGTTACTACAAATAGCAGTCCAATCTCGAGTTTTGTGTAGTGTAGCAGTAGAGGCATTAAAGGGTATAAGATTTTGTACTTTTAATGGTTTTAGTAGGGATTTATGTAAATACTATAGGTTATGGGTTTAGCTAGCGTAGGAGTTGCTAGTGTTTATGATTATAAGTGTAAATCAATGATGCATAAATGAGACTTTTTATTTGAATGTTTAAATTCTATCTGATTCTAATGTTTTGGGCCTGAGGTCCTATGTGAAGTTTTAATGTCTATTGATGATATATATTGATGATAATGAAGGATTAGAAGGGTCTAAATGGTGACAGGAGATGTAATCAAGGTTATTAGAAGTGCTTTTCACATGTCAAAATTTTTAGAATGTCACTCAAGAAGCCATTGTGCTACCCAAACATCTATAAAATCTATAATAGGTTACCAGATGGATTTTTAGGTTAAGTGTACCTTGAACAATAATGTGTAAGTGATAGATGAGAACCTAGGCAATATTTATCTAGATAATAAATTATCTGTAAGTCTTAAGCAAATACAGGTTTAGAGCAATTTTAGCATGGGTGACCCAATGAGAAGTGCATTACCTGTTAGGTTTCTTCTCAGGGAATCTAGTAGGGGGTGTCACATGGAGGATGAGTTGGTACTTGGTGGTGGAGATCCACTTGGCATATAAGCTATTTATATGCATGAGTGGGTGCCTTGAGTGGTGACATATGGCACCCGAGCACCCTGAAAAAATCTCATTTTGAACTGAAATTTTGAGCAATTTTAATAATTAATCTGAACATCTAAAAATTGTCTCATTTTTTCTAAAAATCCTTGATTAGGCCTATTTATAGGCCTATGAAATTTCACATGAAAATTTCATCGACAAGTCAATTAACTAATTCCTCAAAAAATTAGGAAATTTTGAAAAATTACTGATCGACCTCAGAAAATTAAAATTCCTTAGCCAATGAACTTAGTGGAATTTCTGACCTTTAGGGTATGATATTTTCAAGTCCATCTAAGCATATCCTGAGTCATTCCTAGCCTAAGGCCATCTAAGGCTATGATTCACTAGGTTATGGCCTAAAATGAATTATTGGTTCAGATAAATTTTTAAATTAATTCATTTTATCAATTTTCTAGCCTATCAAAGTTTCATGACCAGTATGCCCCTTCTCAAGCTGTGTTAAGGTGTCTCGACTTCCTAGGCACACTTTTTAGCCTTGAAGGCACTTTTCATGTAACCTCGATTTACGAGCATTACAATTCTTCCCCTCTTATGTAATTTCACCGTCAAAATTACCTAGTGAGAATAGGTGAGGGTATCAAGCCTTTATCTGCTTCTCACTTTTGCACATAGCTTCTTTTATATTATGATGCTTTTCATAATGCTTTGACTAGTGGTATGGCTTTATCCCTTAGTTGCTTGACTTATCTAGCTAGAACCTACACTGGTTCTACCTTATAAGTTAGACCTAGCTATACTTGAATCTTTTTTATAGGAATCACATTTGATAAATTAGATCTATATCACCTTGGATCTATTGCAACTTCAGTGGTAAAGCTAACTGGTATGTTGGTTGCCCTACTCATTCTATAATTTCATAGGGACCAATGAATCTTGGACTAAGCTTCCTTTTCTTGCAAAATTTAAGTATCTTTTTCCATGGCAATAACTTTAGGAATACCTTTTCACCCACTTCGTATTCAATATCCCTCCTTTTCTAATGAGCATAAGACTTCTAACAGTCTATGGTAGCCTTTAACCTCTCTCTTATGACTTTGACCTTGTCTTTTGTATCCTTGATCAAATCAATTCCCATAATCTTGCTTTCACTTACTTAAGTCTAACAAAGAGGAGTTTTACACATTCTACCATTCAATGCCTCATAAGTTGCCATACCAAAACTAGATTAATAGCTATTATTATATGCAAACTTAGCTAAGGATAAAGATTGGTCCTAGCTTCTTTTAAACTCAATAGCATAGCCACATAGCATGTCCTCTAGTACTTGTATTACCCATTTTGATAGTACATATGTCTAAGGATGGAAGGCTATACTGTATGTCAATCGAATGCTAAAAGCTTCATGTAACTTCTTCCAAAACTTAAAAGTGAATTAAGGACCCCTATTAGAAATAATAGCTACTAGCACATCATGAAGCCTTATAATTTCATTGATATACTATCCTACCAACTACTTTAAAGAATAGTCCATCCTCTTAGGAAGAAAATGTGCTATTTTGGTTAGCCTATCTACAATCACCCATACAACAACACACTTGATTCTAGTCAATGGTAATCCCATCATAAAATCCATGGCAACTTTCTCCCATTTCCATTCTAGTATTGCTATTGGATGTAACAATCTAGAAGGAACCTAATGCTCAGCTTTCACTTGCTAACTTGTCAAACACCTGGGCACATATTTAGCTATATCACATTTCATTCCTAACCACCAGTAATGTGGTTTCAAATCCAAGTATATCTTTGTACTTTCCAAATGCATGGAATAAAGAGCTTCATGTGCTTCCCATAAAATTTGAGTCCTCAGGTTATCTATACTAGGTACATATAACCTGGCATGATAATACAAATATCTATCTTCTCCTAATTTAAATCCAGTGATGTTTCCCTCATTAACTTTACTTATGGTTTGTACCAACTGTTCATCACATGTCCATACCTCTTATATGTTATTTGAAATTAGGTTTGATCTGTAATTTAGCTAAGATGGCATATTTCTCTGTGTACTTTATTCTGACATTCATTGCTCTTATTGTCATCATGAATTTTATGCTTAGTACATTTGCCACTACATTAGCCTTTCATGGGTGAGAATTTATCAAACAATCATAAACTTTAATTAACTCTAGCCACTATCCTTGCCTTAAATTTAACTCTTTTTAGGTGAGAAGATATTTTAGACTTTTAATTATTAGTGTAAATGTAGCATCTTTCACTATACAAATAATGCCTCCAGATTTTCAATGCAAAGACAATTGCAGCTAACTCTAAATCATGAGTAGGATAATTCCTCTCATATGGCTTCAGCTATCTAAAAATGTAAGCTACTACTTTATCATTTTACATCAATACACATCCAAGGCCATTGTATAAAGCATCACTATAAACAATGAAGTCCTTCCCCTATTCAGGTTGAATAAGGATAGGAGCTTCAGTAGCATCATCTTTAAGTTGTCAAAACTTTCTTGACACTTTTCATCCCATTCAAATTTCACATTTTTCCTTATCAACCTAGTCAGTGGTGCTGTAACCATTGAGAAATCCTTAACAACCTTCTATAGCATCCAACCAATCCTAGGAAACTCTATATCTCAATCACATTCCTAGGAGGTTCCCATTCTAACATAGATTTAACTTTGCTAGGATCTATTCTAATACCTTCTGCTAACATAAAATGGCCTAAGAAAGCCACTTTATTCAGCCAAATTCACACTTACTTAATTTAGCATACAATTTCTTCTCTCTTAGAGTCTATAACACAATTTTGAGATGTTGTTCATGCTTCTCCCGGGTCTTAAAATACACCAGAATATCATAAATACTAGGCAAAGAATATTTATTCTTCACTGTCACCTTATTTAATTCCCTGTAATCAAAACATAATCGAAGCGATCCGTCTTTCTTTTTACAAAATGCATAGGTGCTCCCCAAGGTGAAATACTGGGTCTAATAAAACCCTTATCTAGCAATTCTTCCAACTATAATTTTAATTCCTTTAACTTAATAGGTGCCATTTTATAGGGAGCAATGAATATATGTGAAGTACCAAGATACATTTCAATTTCAAAATCAAGTTCCTGTTGTGGAGGTAACCCCAATAACTCTTCAGGAAATACATTAAGAAATTTAGACATAATTGGAATCTAATCAATATTGCATGTAAAGTTATTATTGTTAATCACCTAGGCTAGGTATGCTTTACAACCCTTACAAATAAGTCTTCTAGCTGTAACGGCTGAGATGAGAGTATCAAAAAAATTTCTCTCACCCACAACTATCACTTCATATCCCTTTGCTATTCTAAGGGTAAGCCTTTTATGTTTATAGTTAATCATAGCTTGGTGTTTTGATAACTAGTCTATACCTAAGATGATGTCAAATTCATAGAAAGGAAGTTCAATATGGTGTACAAGGAATAATTGTTCATGGATCACCAGATAGTAGTGTTTATATATTTTATTCACTATCACACTCTATGTAATTGGGTTGCTTACTTAAATATCTATGTCTACAAGTTTTGATTCTAAACTCCTATATTGTGCATGTGTGGTACAAATATATGAGTAACTAGATCTTAATCTATTAAAGCCAAAAATGGTGTATCAAATCAATAAAAAGTACTCATAATGACATCTAGAGCCTCTGCCTCCTCATAAGCTTTAATAGCATATTTTCTAGCTAGAGCCCATCCCTTAGATCTAGTCCCATGACTACTGCTAGGCTGGTCACCTCTGGCCTATCTCTACCCCATATTTTAGGGTTCTACTGATACCTATATCCGAGTAGCTTCATTCTGCCTCTAAAGACAATCCCTCTTAAAATGATCTCTAGCCCTAAAGATAAAACATTCTCCTACCCTTACCTATTTGCATTAGCCCTAATGCCTTCTATTGCAAGTCTGATAGGTTAAGGGTGCATTTCTACCTGCTAATGCTAATGTTGGTGCATTAAAGGCTTACTGGGGTGGTTTGGGTCTAGGTACAAAAGCCAAACCTGACTTCTATAGTTGTGTCTATATTTGTCTTTGCTACCCTGGCCGAGATTGACTCTCATTATATTTCTTACTAATTTATAGGGTTAAACTAGTCTAACTTATTGTATACTACCTCTTCTTCTAGAAAATTTCCCTCTTTTCCTGCATTATCTCTTCCATATCATAGGCCGCTGCTACTAAAATCTCAAAGTTTATAATCTTTGGGTTGGCTATTTGCATACATAACTCCGCGTTAAGGCCATTCAAGAACTTCTTGCACCTTTCCCCCTTAGTAGGAACAAATTCCTCAGCATATTGGACATCTTTTACATATTCTAATACAGATCTTATTCCCTACTTCAAGTCTAAGGACTCGTCTTTTCTTGTCTTTATAAGATTTTGGAATGTATCTCTTCTTAAACTCCTTCAAAAAGAATTCCCAGGTTATATCTACTACTGCTTTCCTTTTCTTGGTTATGTCCCACCAATGGAAAACTTCCTCTTGTAGAAAAGAGGTAGAATATTTCAAACTTTCCTCTTCTGTGCATTCCAACTACTCCAAAATCCTGAGTGTCCTCTCCAGCGAATACTTTACTCTGGCTGCATCATATTCTCTAATACATAGAAATCTATTGCCCCTATATTTTTAACTCTCTCTAAGTATGTTTTTTGTGGTGTGGCTAGAGGTGGAAAAGGTATAGGAGCTAGTCCTAATGTGTGTCTCAGCAAATCTACAATTTACTATAGAAGTGATAGAGATGTTTGAGCCTATGGCTGGTTTGTAGCATCACTAGGTTTTGATGTAGTTGCCCTAGCTTCTACTCTCTGAACAGTTGTAGGAACATGGCTTGTTACCTCTTCTCCCTATTCTATTAGAGCTTTTTCACTCATATTGTATTACTATAAAAGAACAACCTATTAGCCTCATTATAGTATAACTTATTAGAAAATCAAATCTTAGATATTAGCACTCATGTGAAGGACCTAGGAATGCCTAAACCAATCTCTGATACCATTAAATATAACACCCCTACCTGATTCCCAAAGAAACCAAATAGAAGGTGCAGCTTCCTACTAGGTCACCCATCTTGAAATTTGTCTAGCTCATATTCTTTAACAATTACTCACTTATTTATTTAATGGACATATTTTATGTAAAGCATTATTCTAACTTTTAAGCACTATTATTTAGGGTGTAACAAACTAAAAAAATCCATTTAATAGTCATTAATTAAATTTACAAAAAATTAGGTAGTACAATGACTTCCCAATTGACATTTCTAAAATTGAAACCTATGAAAACACAGTTCTAATATCATTTAAATGCACCTGCCACCCTTTTAACCCTTTTGGTCATCTAACAACATCAATCATATCATCATCATATATCAAAATATCACATAAGGCCTTAGGCCCAAAATCATCAGAGAGTACAGAAACTAAAATCATTCAGATAATGGCTTTTATATACATTCATCTATTCCAAACTTATAGTTATAAACATTCACAGCCTCTAAGCTAGCTAAACCTAAAACCCTTAATATTTATAGGAGTGAATCTGCTTAACCCCAAGAGTAAAAAAAAAAATATACCCTTCACTATTCTCACCACTACACCACAAAACCTATAGAGGCGGGATAGCTATCTTCTGTTATCTATGCATTGAAACACTGATACACTAAGTAAAAAAATTAGTGCTAAATTTGATATAATAAAAACATGTCAATGTAAGTGTACATATATATCACACATGCCATTAGTGCAAAATGCATCATATAATGTCTGTGTTATAAAAATAATATTATTTTATCCACCGATCTCATTATTATATTAATCAATCTAATGCCATTATTTAAATTTTCATAGTTCTCATTATTATTGTTTGTCATTATTCATTACTTAATTTATTATATAGGCCTAACTGGTTAGACTACACTTATAGAGCTTAGTCTTTACACTGACCTAGTGTAGTGGCCCAGCTAGTGGACCTCAGTTGCTGCACTGACCTAGTCTGATTGTAGGGACCTAAAACTCCCAAGTACCATAAAAAAATATCCATCAAACATCATGTCATATCATTAATCAATTTGTGCAATGGCCAAACTCGTGGACTTCAGTGGCTCTAACCACTTGGTCTAATAATAGAGATATGCTCGTACTAGATAGAAATATCAATATCATATTATGAAGTGGCTTAACTGGTTAACCTCATTTGCTGCACCAACATAGTACAATGGCCTAATCCTCTGGACCTTAGCAGCTGCACCCACCTATATCATATTAGTAAAGGCCCAAAAGTCCTGTACCTTTAGCAGCTGCAAAGTTAATTGATCAACCCATCTAGTGGGTGTCTAACTAATAGGCCAACTGTCTGTTAATTATTTTCCCTCCATTACAGATCATTATTTATTTCCATACTATTAAAACACAATTATTTGTCATTTTAATATGCTCATTTTTCTATTAGACAGTTATAGGTCACTTTTGTATCGGAGAGTTATAGGTCTATTTTTATACTAGATAAATATAAATCCATTTTTATACTAGACAGTTATAGGTCATTTTATGTCCATTTCATGCCATTGCCATAAGTCATTATTCATGCCATTGCCATAAGTCATTATTCATGCCCTATGACATAACATCATTTATAAGCCAAAACACATTAACATGCATCTCAGCCAAAATGAGTCCATGATTGTACATATATTTTTCTCACTGAATTCATATACAAACCATCATTTTTACATACAATCATCATGCTAGCATACTTAATTCAACATTACACACACACATAATCAAACTAAGAATTCCATAAACATAATTATGTTATTTCACAAACATTCACACCATGGTATGCTTCAATTATATCAAATTCACATACCTATATCAATTTCAAGTCCTTTCCCACACTTTAGAAGCCTTAATTCTTTTGTTCTCCTTGATTACTCGTTATGCCTACATACACCATTCCTCACTTTAGAAAATTCCTTAAATTTCATACCTAGCTCAAATTCAAAAACTAAAAGCATTGTTAGTCTTATAATTATGTAGGCTACTTAGGACTAAAATAGAAATTGAGTAAGAAGTCATTTACACCATTTTTAATTTTTTGATCTCCATAAATATACTTTCAAATTGATGGATTTTTCTTTACTCCTATGATCATCCATAGAATCCACAAGCCATAAGGAATATTTTATACTTAATTATTGGAATTTTTCATTTGAAATGGTGGAGAATTAAAAGGAGAAAAGATAAAAAAAATGGTGGCTTAGAGGCAGCAATGGTCTCAACACAAAGGAGGAAAAAGTGAGGGAAAAAGGTGGAGGGTAAGGTGGCACTTGGTAGTGGAGATCCACTTGGCACATAGGCTATTTATATGTATGAGGGGGTGCCTTAGGTGGTGGCACGTGGCATCCGAGCACCTCGAAAAAAATCTCAATTTTAACTATAATTTAGGAAATTTTAAAAATTCATTTTGACCTCTAAAAATAATTGCATTTATTCTAAAAATCATCAATTAGGGCTATTTATGGACCTATAAAATTTCACATCAAAATTCCATTAGCAAGTGAATTAACAAATTCCTCAAGAAATTAAGAAATTTTAAAAAATTACCAAACAACCTTAGAAAATTAAAATTCCTTTGCCAATGAATATAATGTAATTTTTGACCTTCAGGGTATGATATTTCCATGTCCGTTCGGGCACATCCCAGGTCATTTGCAACCTAAGTCTTTTTAAGGCTATGATTTACTAGGTTATGGCCTCAAATGAATTATTAATTCTGCTAAATTTTTAAATTAATTTACTTTACCCATTTTTAGCTCATCAAAGTTTCATGACCAGTATGCCCCTTCTCTAGCCTCATGAAAGTATTCCAGCTTCCCAGGCAAACTTTCTAGCCTCGAAGGTAATTTTCACATAACCTCAATTTATGAGCGTTACAACCATAGAGCCTCTAAGCCCTAAAAGTAATTTAGAAAGCAAAAATTTTGAAAATGGGTGCTCGATTTTAACAACTTTAGAAGCCCGTGAATATTAACCATAAAATTTTAAGGTAAGAATTTCTAACTTCTATTCTTTTTCCATTATACTAGAGATGTCCAAAAGTCTATAAATCACCTTAGATTAATTCTTTGAGATATGATTCATTTATTGTGAATTTTTAAAGTTTTCTTCAATTTATGTTAAGACAATCCGAACTACGAGAAAGGCAAAGCCAAGGCATAAATAGGTTTATGGTGTAATGCCTATAAGTTGAAGTTTCATGAACAATACATACGAGGCATGAATAGTGCTCTTCGAGAGTCGGGGCACCTCAGTAAGCCCAAGAAAGGGGCGTATTGGTCATAAAATTTTGATGGCCTAGAAAATGGAAAAAATGAAATAACTTAAAAATTTAGCACAACCAATAAATTATTTCAGGCTAAGAACTAGTAAATGTTGACATAAATTGAGGTTGTGCCGGGATAGCCTCGAGATGTGCTCAGACAGACCTAAAAATACCATACCGTGAACCTCAAAAATTCCAATGTACATGTTGGTGAAGGAATTTTAATTTTCTAAGATAATTTGGTGTCTATTCAAAATTTATTATTTCCATGTGTGAATAGTAACTAGGGTTGTCTTTGGAATTTGGGCTTTAACTTTTATAGGCCTTTTAATAGGCCTAATTGAGGATTTTTAAAAATAAAATGAGTATTTTTAAAGGTTTATATAAATTAAAATGAAAATTTGAATTTAAAAAGAAATCGGGTGAATACGGACTTTTAGATCGCCATGTGTCATGATTTGAGCCATCCACCTTGCCCATATAAAAGGCCTTATAGATGTAACGGTGTCACATGTGTAAAAGCCATCATCTTTCTCCCTTTTCCCCTAAAAATTTGATGCTATTATCCTTACTCATCTCACTATTTTTTATTTCTCTCTCCTCCCTTTTCCCCTAAAAATTTGATGATTGTCACAAAAATCATAAGCCCTAGACCCTTCATAACCTTTAAAAGTTAATCCAAGTGGAATATTGGCAAAGACTTGCCTAAAAAGAGAGATATTCACTTAGGGTGAATAGTGCCTAATTCTTGTGTAAGCGAAGATTTTCTAATTTTTATTTTTGTTTCAAGTAGCTAAAGTGAATCTAAGAGAGACCATGTTTTTAGATTTTTAATTGAAGCT
>CANXYI011271059.1:0-16453 GCA_948208565.1 Hura crepitans | reverse complement strand
AAAAGAAAGAAAAAGAAAAAAAAGGAAAAGAATTCACAATTATATGTGGGACAAACTTTCAGAAAGCTACTGGCACACTGATATCACCAATTTTAGTCATTTAATTTGTCTATCTGCTCAACATAACCATTAAAAACATTTTTCAGATTACCTAGGTTCAATAAAAGAAGGCAAGAAAATCCATTCTGACCACAGGCATATACTCAAATAAACTGGAAATTTATTGGCTGATTGAATCTCTTAATTACATATCGAAGATAACTAGCTAGCCAAAGCACATGCAGGTATAGTACCTCAAAGCTCCAATCACTGCCTAAAAAGTTGTACAGGCTCAGATTGATTGTAAGCAATCACAACCCAGAAAATACAACTCGCTATTACTAATTTGTGAGACAAAATTGAAGATATTGCTCTTCAAACTACCAATTTGGTTTCTTCCTCTGCATGACCTTGTAGAGATGTACTAAACTTCAAGCTTCTTGCAACTTCAAAGAAATGAGCAACAGCTTCTTCAGGAGTCCCAACAAGAACACCATGTCCAAGGTTAAGGATGTGTCCCCTCGACCCAGCACATCTCACAACTCTGAAAAAGAAAATTAACGTAGGAATTCATAAGACTAACTGTCAGACATAAAGAGATTTACTAAAATGCATGTTATTCCAATGTTAGCCGTCCTTTCCCTCAAGTCACACACCCCTATATTAAGATTGATGAATCAGAGATTTATAGATATAAATGCCTATCTTAGGTATTGGCTTTCCTAGCATCAGTTATCCACCCAGTGATATAATTAAGGCGGGAGATTTTAATTTGTTCTGTCCATGTAATGCCAGGAACATAACCACTTGAACAAAAGCTATATCAAGCAACAGGCTTTTCCCCATCCAGGACAACTTTCAAACATCTGAATTAGAGGAATGTCTTCATTCCTTTTCTTCTATGTACATAACTGAATATAAGCAGCATAGAACACCAAAAATGGCAGGAATAGAGTTGGATGAAAAGCTACTATTTTATTTTATGAACCTTTGAATTTCATCTGTTAAAGCAGGAAGAGGTGAAAATAAGCAAGCAGGATCCACATTCCCCTGTACACTGATTCGACTACCCAAACGCTTCCTTCCATCTGCCATATCCACTGTCCAATCTAAACCAATTACATCAACTCCTGTTCCTTTCATTCGTTCAAGAAGGCCACCATTTCCATTAATATAGAGAACAAGGGGTGTGTCAGGGCATTTACTCCTTACAGTACGAACTATCTGCAATTTCAGAAATGCCAACATATACTTATAATCATAGAAAACAAAACACAAAGTTCATATTCTGTAACTTTATATGCATATGAACTGCTCAAAAGAAACTTCCTTTATTTCTCTTCAAACAGACATCATTTTTGCACAGGAATTAAATAAATGATTGAACAATCTTTTCCTTTTTTTAAAAAAAATACTTAATATTGACTAAATTATCACTCATAAATCTTCTTCATAATTAACATAGAAAATCTGATAAAAGAGATTTAAATGCAATTAAAATAGCAAGATGTGCAAGCTTGGAAAAGGATAATTAATGCTCTTTCAATTTCTTAAAGTACACTTGAAAGGGAACACAATAAAATTTTATTAATCTCTATATGAAGAGGAATGGAGAGAGCACAATATTTGTGTCAAAACCAAAAGATATGGCAGAATACATATTGTATACATAAAAATTTCCTGCACTATATTTTCTTTTACCTACCTAAGGTTACAAATGAGCCATGATGCACTCAAAGTTCAACTTAATTAAACACCCAATTGGGCTCAATAACAAAGTTCAGTGAGCTGAACCTGAGCTTAGGCTACATTTATAGGTACACCTCAGCTCATTTGGACTGGTGAGCAGTCATTTGAGGGTTAATAAGCTAGCTGGTGCATGAGTTTACTAAGAATTTCATTTCCATGAGATCTATGTATTTTCATTCATTATATGCATAGTAATCTTATTTGAAATCATTTTACTCGTATAAAATCATATAGCAAATGGATTTTTTTTTCTAACTTTAGAATGTATACAAAAAGCATAATCCTCAAAGATTACAAATTTACCTAAACTATATTAAAAAGGTAAATTACTTCAGATTAAGATTTTAGAAAAAATGTATTCTACTACTTTTAGCAAAATTGTAAATGATTATGATTATAACCTAAGAATGCTGAGAAAGTCATTGACTCAATTATTATGATTACAAATTCAGTTTGAGAAAGCCATTGACTCAATCTCAACTTGTTTGGGCCTCTTTAACAAATGAGATGCATAAAAACAAGATTTTCCTCTGCTTTGCTTATTCCAAATAAACCAAGCCCATGATCATATCTAATGCTCAGTAAATAAATGAGCTAAGTTTCAGTTGGCCAAAGCTTAGCTCAGCCCAAGAAAGTGATCTCATCATAATTACAGAATTTGCAAATCTGTAGACTACCTAAGCAGTCGTATTCCATTTTTCTTCGCATCTTTTCTGTGATAAGATGAAATAAATTGTTGAAGCATTGATAGAAAAAAGCTATATTATCTATAAAGGCATGAGACTTTACCTCATCAATATAAGGCTTTGACCAACTGTCCCACATGTTAGGTGTTAGCTGTCCACCCCAGGAGTCAAATATTTGTATGCAATGAGCTCCAGACTCCACTTGAAAAACAATGTAATCAGATATTGCCTGTGTCAAATGAGAGAGAAGAGCCCTTAATACATGTGGTGCTGTATGGCACATGCTCTTTATGGTAGTATATGTGCGAGTTGTACCCCCTTCCACTATATATGTAGCAATTGTCCAAGGTGCTCCAACAAAACCTAAAACTGCAGCACGCCCATCAACCTACCAAAATCATAAAGGAGAAGATAATTTTCATAGAAAGAAAACATTAACTAGCTACTTAGGAAAATATTCATTGAAAAGTAATGATAACCTCGCGTCGCAATATTCTGAGCGAGTCTCCCACAAATTGGAGTTTCTCTAATTCAATTGGATGTAGAGACTTTAATCCTTCTTCAGAACAAATTGGAGTCTGAATAACAGGTCCCCTTATTTCTTCTATGTCAAATGGAACGCCAAATGCTGGTAAAGGTGTAAGAATGTCGGAGAAAATAATAACACCGTCTGGACGAAAAGCTTCCCAGGGCTGCAAAGAAATTTCCACAATGAGATCAGTTGTCTCTGACCTTTCTCTGAAGGATGGATATTTCTCTGCAAGCTTTCTGTAAACAGCCATATACCTTCCTGCCTGGCGCATCATCCATGCCGGAGGCCTATCTACAACTTCCCCTCTGGCAGCCTTAACCAAAAGTGGATCTGAATAAAATAAGGAGTGGATGAAAAAATAGGAAGAAAACCTTGTTCCAAAGCAGCAATAACCTAAACTTGTAACTCACTGCTAAAACAATTGAAAGTTTTCAAGAAGCTATGTTGATATATAATAATCATTAAAGCAGAGCTAAGCCATTGGGTTACAGAAGCAGCACTGGAAACGTCTTACTACAATTTTCTCAGGTGCAAGCGCACAATAATGAAAGTCATCTTAGATATGTGGCCTAAGACAGCAGCCGTGTAAATTAGTCATACAGTTCATGTAAATAGTGGAAAGATATCGGTCATAATAACTCGATCAATACTCCTGATAAGTATCTAACAATACAATATGGGGCTAAACCATTGAACATACAAGTGAACAAAATATAGATATGTAGGGCATGGCATGTAGAAGCTGTTGTTATTCCAATTCATCCACCATGTCAGTAAGAAAAGGAAAAAAAAAAAAAGCAATAACAGTACAAAATCTATAAGACGTGTTCGCCTCCGAATTTTTGACTCTGCCAGTGGCACACACGACACAATCTTTTAATATACCCGTATTTTCTGTCTCTGTTCAGACCCTACAATACTGAAATGCTGATAACAATCATTACCAATTACACTATTCAGGTAAAACATACAAAAACCAGCCCATGGAACAACCAAAAAAAGGGAAACATGGAAGGAATACAGCAGAAAACACTGGGTTGCACAAGAAGAAACAAGTATATGACGCAAACTAACAAGAATCAAAAGGTTAGGTCATGCAACTATCATTGACATCTTAAGTCAAGCAGTAAGAACAGAGCTAGAAATGGGCACAGATAACTATGCATCGACGTTGACTAAGTTTTGACCAGTTACTAACGACCCTATAATCCATTGAGAAAAAAGAAAACATCTTTACATACATTGCGCAAAATGCAAGTACAAACAAAACCCCGCATTCAACTCTAGAACAAAATTGACTAAAGCAGCGAAGGAGATGATACCAGCAGAAGAAGCCACGTGGAATTTGGAGGTGCGCGAGCACTTGCAGGAAGAAGAAGGAATGGAAAATCGAATAGAATGATTAAAGCGAAACCCTAGGTGCACGGAAGGTATAGAAGAGGTCCTCCATGACAAAGAACTGGCAATTTTGAAGGATTAAAGAGAAATGAAGAAAAAATTTGAAAAAAAAAATGAAATGAAGAAAGGGAAATTACCTAGTCGGAGAAGAGAAGTTCATTTCCATTGAAGAAGAAGTATAAAAGAGCGGAGAGATTTGAGTTGGCTCCTTCTCTCTCTATCGCTCTCTCTATCTGTATCTCTGCCCAGCAAGATGCAGAATCAGGCTAGTGATTGCTAGGTGGTTGATTTTAATGGATAAAGGAGTGCCTCCTGCTTCTCAACCTCTGAGAAATGGAAACCATTTTTTAAGAAAAGAAAAAAAAAAAAAGCAATCATTATATTTATATGTTTGCTAAAAATACTAATTTATTTTTAATATTAATTTTTATTTTCACAATTTAAAGTTATTAAATATATTATATAGGAAAATTTGAATAAAATTGACACAGACTAAATGACTCTCAATTTTATTGTTTATATTTATATTATTAAATAACAGTTTGAATTATTTTTATTGGCTTGTAAAATCATCTTATTTCAACGAAAATATCACTTATTAATATTAATAACTAGGCCACAAATATAATTTTATTTTGTTATATTGATATGAATGACGTTTTTTTAATTGTATTTTGATTTATAAATTATTTTTTATTTATAACTTTTATTTTGTTGGAAATGTATATAAATTTTGTTTTTATCTTGAATTGATGAATATTTTTTTTTCATATTTTGAATAATTATACGTATAATTTTTAATATTTAATCAATAGTTAATGGTTAATCGATTAAAATTAACAATTAACTTATCATCAATTAACCAATTATTAATTGACCGGTTACTTTTATTTTTTAAAAAATTGATTATAATAAACTGGACTTAAAAATAGATTATAATTTTTTTTGCTATGCAAACCTTTAGTTCAAAAAAAAAAAATCTTTGCCCATTCTGATGATAAGGATAATTTTTACTTTAAATAATTTTCAGGAAGAAATCGCTTCACATCATAAAATTTAAAGGCAAAAATAATATTTATTTCTAATTTTTTGAATTTTCATTATTTTAGTTCATGCTATTTTTAATTTTATGATCTTTGAAAATATAGTATACATTAAATTTATGTAAATTATCATTTTCTGTTATATTAAATCTTTCCATTAGATTTCATATATTAAATAAATATTTTAAATTCAATACAATAAAAATTAAATATCTTAATGAAAATATTGCTATAATTCATAGATTCAAAAATGATTTTCATCATGAATATCTTTTACTAAATTTTAGATATTTTTACATTCAAAATGTACAAATATATTAATTCTAAATCATTTAATTTAATTATAATTTTTTTATTTTTAATAATTTAGATGCGACACATTCAATCATTAAGAAAGTGTTTGGTTTGTAGATTTAATGTAGCTGATAAAGATTTTGTAACAAGCAATCATTTTAAACGTATTTGATAAATTTTCTAAATAAATTGCCGACAGCAGATTCTGCTTGTTGTTTAAAAAGTTCTGTTTTAAAGTTTTTTTTTATTATTTGATAGCCAATTATGTTTTAATTTTTATTTGTATTATAATATCCACATTATTAATTACAAATTACATATACTTTCACATTATTTTTTTCATCAATAAATAATATATATTAAAATCTTATAAATAATAATTAAAAATAGTTATAATGTTGATTTTTTACATAACATATTAAAGAATATCCTTAATAGTAATTTAATATATAAACAGCTAGTAGCTACCGTTAATAATTTTTTATCAAATAGTTATAAATCTTCTCTATCAACTATTTCAAATCGTTAAATTAAATAAATCCTAAATGTATTTAATCATCGTTCTACAGATGGATTCGTAGTTTTGTTAGTTATAAATTATTTTAGAAACTAGAAAACCAGTTAACAATTATTTCATTTTTACGCATAATTGGATAATATAAGGATTAACCCTTTTGATTATATAATTTTCTTTACATTTATTTGATTTATATTCAATAAATTTAATCTAAATAACTAGATATGATAAAATAGCTAAAACTAGATTTGAGGATCATAAAAATAATGTAATTTACTTAATTTGATAATGTAATTGAAACTAGATTTGAGGATCATCAATGGTTAAGACCATTCAATACTTTCTTACTCTGAAGAATCTATTCATAAAAGAAAAAAATAGAAACTGGATTTATCTTTTTCAATCCGAATAATGGATTTGTCCATATATCATTGATTCTTTTTTTTTTATATAAAATAAAGACTAACAAAACAAAACAAAAACTAGCACATGATTTGCCTATGATAAGCAACACCCGTACGATCTCTAAGCAAAGCTAGTTGCACAGCAGTAGGAGTAGCTTCAAACCAACGGAACTTATCAATCTGGGAGAAGGCTAAATTGGCTAGAGCATCAGCAACAGAATTTGCCTCTTTATAGACATGGACCACTTGAACATTCCACTCTTTAAACCACAACTTTCTGATATGGCGAACCAAATCCTCATTTTGTAAAGAGAAAGAATTAGTGTTGGATAAAGCTTGTACAATACTGAGATTATCTACCTGGAGAACCACTTGCCTCCAACCTTTTTCCCAACTTTCCTTGAGGCCAGTAAGAATGCCACTTAGTTCAGCTCTATATGCGCAACAACGACCGAGTTCTTCCAATTACCCAATTCATCTCTAATGACGCCACCTGCAGAAGCTTGCTCTAAACTTGTATTCAAAGAAATCCAACCAGTGGATGGAGGAATCCATGAAATAAGGCTGTTTTGTTTGGCTTGAAGGGAGCTATGCATGAAAGCATAAGATTCAGTAGCAAGGTAAGTGCTTCGAACAGCAGAGTAGATTATTCTAATCTTCGCATCAATAGGAACATATCTGTCATTGAAGACTTTATCATTTCGCCAAAACTACAAAAACTAACAGGTGAAGCCGAAAAGAATAGTCCAACTCCAATTATTGACACAATCAAAAGAATTACTCATATTTAAAAGAAACCAATCCTCGTGAGGGCAAGCAAAAAATTATCTGCGATAAGAACCATGAAGAATACGATCCCAAACAGCCTTTGCATAACTACAATCTCGCAGAACATGAATAGTAGATTCCTCGTGTGAGTTACATATAGAGCAAATAGCACTCGAAGGTAAATGTCTCCTTTGCCTCTTTACATTTGTGAGAATCCTCTTCTAAAAACTTAACCATAAAAAGTAATTGATGCGAATAGATCCTTTTATAGACCAAACCAATTTTCAAACTGTATTTGTATTGCCCAAGTCACCACAGATTAAGACTTTATATGCTGAAGAGATATTGAAAGTTCCAAATGAAGAATGCTTCCAATAGAAAAAGTCCTTATCAACATTAGGCTGTGGAGGATAAGAAGAATTAATATTCTTTAATTCATATGATTCGATGTTTATTTTTTTTAAACAAGCTCTCGAGTCTCAAAAAAAAAAATTATGAGAGAATTTTATTCATGTAATGAAACAATACAGCTTAAACGGAGCTCATGAAATTCCGGATATCAGCTATCTTGATAAAAAAAAAAAAGAAATAAATTTTAACAAAAAATTATGAGAATTAGACGATAATTTTAAATTCCAGAGGCATTAAATCATTCACAGCAATTACAATTGCCCAAATTTAAAAAAAAAAAAAAAAAAAGTAGAAGGATGTGGCATTGATGCTGCCAATCCATGAACGTGCACAATTCAAACTAGAATGAAATGAGAACATAGCAACATAGTTGAAACCTACAATTCTTATTCAGCTCTCGAAAGCCTCCAGGAGCAGAACCAAAACTGGTCAGAGTTCTTAATGTTCCAAACAGAAGAAGAATTCATGAATGGAATCTGGGGTAAAAAAGGCTGTAATAAAGAATTGCATTTTTGAATTTCTAATGGGAAAACTACTCTGTGATGCCATGCAAGTTTAAGCCACCAAAGTGCTGCTAGTACTGGACCTGGAAGTTGAACAGTTGGGGAAGCAATAGGAAAGTATTGCATTCAAAATCAAGTAGCTAAAGATCCTAAATTCAGAATTTTCAGCAAGATCCCAGGTTTAATTCAAATAACCAAGTAGGACATAATGCAGATGACATATAATTAAACCTGAAAGAAAGAGGCAGATATAAAGACTGTCGTGAGATAGGTTAGTTTTACCCTACCGATAACGGTGTCACAATGGTAATTCAACCTAGTATGAGAGGAACCATTGATTTGCATGGTCATTGCGCTTGATTGAAAAGCCAGTGGTGCGAAGCTACCATGCGCTGAATTATGACTGAACACTTCTAAATCAGAATCCAAGCCAGAAGCGATGCATGTGTCCGCCGCTCATTTGCTGACCCTCAGTAAGGGCCTCTTGGAACATCGATCAACTGAAATTACCTCTGCCGATCCCCCTTTCCCGCCGACACGGTGTTGTCACAAGATATGTAGAGAAATTGGCTACCTTCCAAATTAAAGATTTCATATACTAATTCTGTCAAAGATTGTTCATAGCTATCATCAAACTGAGGTGAATGGGAAAAACCAGTTTAGGCTCCCAATAACCTGCATTTCTAGAATCAGAACCTTCAACGAGGAAATGCAAGAAATTGGTTTGTTTTCTACTACAAAATAATCTCAGCTGCATATATAAGCATGCTAAACAGTTATTGGAATTTGCCAAGGTGAACTGTCTGCAACTACTGTAACAACACGAGCCACGACCCAATGAATTGAGCTTAGCCAATGAAAAATATCAAGTCAGGAGCTGCTTCAAAAGGCTGAAAGACAAGAACTAGAACTTACCAGTATCTCCAACTTCCCTTTTGCCTTGAAACATGACAAAGAAGCTAGTTAGCACGATATTAAATTGAAACTGGACATGTCGTTAACCATGAAAGCATTCAGAAACTTCTAACAACTTTTCTTACCTTCGGAGAATATTATGATAACATAATGAAATGCATTCCTATGTCATCTACATTACGTTATGGAGTGAAAAGATACCGCATTATACACAAGGTCGCCTTACTTCAAAAGAAATAGACTAGTACACAGTTGAAATTTTATTTGATTCACGAAGTACATAAATGTGGAATAGCACTTTCTAATAAGATGAATCCCTTCATGAAGCAGTCCAGAAAAACTGGAGCCAAATCATCAAGTTCTCATGTTATTCAGTAACTCGGATGCTAGAGAAGCTCTTCGCCATGGAATTGGCCACCCTCTACTGCTAAGTCCAAAACCTAGATAAGGCCGTTCCTCTTTTTTACATTTGTTCTTTACTTGGTCATAAAGAATGGTATAGTTTAAGCTGCTTACATTCCTGAAGTAGCAGAATTCACCACTATCATATTTGTATACCTGCTGTGTACTTCCCACTCCACTGACCACTAAGTTGTTCTTTACAACCATTACACCCTGCCCATTCTGCAGATTTTTCAGAGTTTTGGTTGTAGATCCACCAGCATCTGTTGACTTCTTCTCATTGAACCCCAGGGTAACATTTGTTATATACAAGGAACTCCCATTTCCTTGGTCAGATAAGTCAGAGTACATATCAATTTCAAAGTTTCTTAAAGATTCGAATGAATGAACAGACGAAGTAAGCTTTCTGAAGAAAACAGTGTCATTAAAACTTATTGTCTGATTCACAATCTGCAAATTCCCATTCTCACCCATCACCATAAAGTTGCTGTAAGCGAAGTGTTGATTAAACTTTGTGGTGATCTTCCCAAGTGAGGACATCACCCATCCAGTCGAAAAGATAGACCTTCGTGCACTTGTCCGGAATGATCCATTCAAATCCTTGAAATTTGACACCAATGATAAAACTAGAGGCTGACTCTTATAATTCAAAACCATCGCTTCAATTCTTTTGCTCTTATGGTCCAACCAAAGATGCAAGTTTGCATCTATATACCAAACATTCAAAGCATTGGTGACACTAAAACCCAAAGTATGGGTCTCTCCATCCATTATATTGCCTAGAAAAGGAGTAATTTCAATATCATAAGAAGGGAGATCAAACGAACCAATACCGGTAATTGGTCTCCACAAAAGAGGATTTATACCACCTGTATAAACCACAGTAAAAGGCCAAATAGCACCAACACCATCTCCATCAAGGCTAATAACAACCTCCCTAAAAGGGCCATTTCCAGGAGTATCAGTGAGATTATTGGCAACAATATATTCATTAGGATAATTTGCATACCAAAATTCATCATTCTCATGGAAAGAAACATAAACCTCCAACACAGCTCTATACACATTTTGAGGAATTTTAAATTCCTTCAACTGGGTTTCAGTATTGTTCTCAATTTCAAACCACAACCCATCATTCAACGGCAAATTTCTTGAAATGGGTAAGATTAAATCAGCGTTGGAAACATCTGGAGCTTTCAAATTATTGAAAGCATTAACACCATATCCTGATTTCTCTCCAGCAGGATAAAAATACATACTTATATTCACATGATAAGCCCCAGTATAAGTACGATCAACGAGATTACCAAGATAAACAGCAAGTTCTTGGGTCTCGTTCTTAACAAGCAACGAATAATACCTAGTAATATCCTTCTGTACAGACCAAAAAATGCCGGAGGCCCTCGGCTCCGCTGTGCAGCTTCTGAGAAGCTCAACACCGCCAAGCCAAACCCCAAAAATGCGATCATATTGGCGACCTTTACAAGTGGCATTCCATTCAAAGACAACCTTGGAGAAAAGGTGAAACGGGCAATGAGAAGGAGGGGTATAATTGGCAAGAACAGGAGGTTTACCATAGGTATAGCCAAAATCATGCTGAAGGACAGGATGAATGCAAGGTTCGGAATTGGGGACATCGATGGGTTTTGTGACTTCAAAGTAAACAGTTGGTGGGGTATCATCGAGGGGTTGAGAAAGGAAACTTGAATTGAGAAAGGCCTTAGCTTTATGAATGTTGGCTTCGGAAGGAGAAGGGAGGAGGAGGAGGAAGAAAATGAAGGAGAGGGAAAAAGGAAGAAGAGAGGTCGCCATGGCTAAGACTGATTGTTGGGAGTGGTTACTTTTAACATTTGACG
This sequence comes from Hura crepitans, assembly GCA_948208565.1. Lineage (NCBI taxonomy): Eukaryota > Viridiplantae > Streptophyta > Magnoliopsida > Malpighiales > Euphorbiaceae > Hura > Hura crepitans. The sequence continues at coordinate 4,936 of CANXYI011271059.1, read as the reverse complement.
TTGGAGTAAACAACAAAGACATCATCTTTGGTCCGGGTAGGTGAAACCAATGATGGAAATTGATCCCATGCTCGGGTACGTCACCTGCGCTTTGGCGGGTGCGGCATCATAGATTCCCTTCGCATCTCAGCCATAGTTTATGGATTGCTTGACTGGATACCGAATATGTTGGTAAATGGGCTATCGGAAATCTATTTCATAGAGGGAAGTGAAGAATTTTTTTTGGGGAAAAACCAGGCGACATGTCGTAAGCCTAGAAGCTTCGATTGTTATGTAATTTTCATGTTTAATATAAATGTGATTGTCCATGTTAGATTCTAGTATTGATGTTTGTGTACTATAACCTATTTATAAAATCTAATTATTAATTATATAAATAATATTTATTACTCAACTATTTTATGTAAAAAAATATATATTTTATTAAATATATTGAGATTCTAATGAAATTTAAATATGTTGAATGTGTATTTAGGTGAGGTTAGATTATAGATGGACAATGATAAATCTGTTTAATAGGTTTGAGTTCGGATAAATTTTTTTTATTTTTACAAGCATCATATCTATTGTTATTCCTAAGGAAAATCTTCCTAATAGTTTATTCGAAAGTAGAGCTGTTTAAAATCAAATCAAATTGTTAATTATTTAGTTTATTTAGTTTGATTTTTTTCTTGATTTTTTCGATTTAATTTTTTACTGTAATTTCGATTTAATCGATTCAATTCTTAAAAAATAAAAATTAAAAAAATCAAATTGATTGAATTTCTTTAAACAATATCTTTTTGAAGCTTTTATATATAAAAAATAAAAAATATATAAAATTTCGATTAATTTAATTCGGTTAAATCCTTATAAAAATTTCGATTCGATTCTAAACCGAACTGATTGATTGAATGCTCTTATTCAAAAGGACTTATCCTCTTCATTCAAGAATTACAAATCAATGCAATGTTATCCGATGCTTGACAAGTCATTGATGTCTTTTCCTAGGGCTCCTCAATCGGTTGATTCAGTTCAGAATTGAACCGAAAAATAGATTTTTTTATAGAATTAAATTAAAAAAATAGAAATTTTATATATTTTTTTATATAAAACTTTAAAAACGACGCCGTTTTATCTGAAAATAACATCGTTTTAATAAGTTCGGTTCGGTTCTTTTGATTTTGTCCTTCAAGAATCAAACCGAATTGATTAAATAGAAATTACTGTACAAAACCGAAAAAACCAAAAACCGAAAAGATCAAATTATCAAAATTTTAATTTCGATTTGATTTTGCACAGCCCTATCTTCTCCCTCACTGCTAATAATCTTGCAAAAATAAAAGTTTAATTGGTTTGCTTGCTTTTCCATCTGCTGTCACAACATATTCAAAATCCCAATTCACCATTTTAACTCGTAGAGTGTGTATTCGGTCAGGGCAGTCTGAAATTCGATTAAATCAAATTTTATGTAGAAAATAACTGAATCGACTGAAATATATAGAAAAATTGGACCGAACCGATAGAACTTTTTAATTGACCGAACAAATCGAATTTTTTATATTTTTTATACATTAAAGTAAAGTCGTTTTGATAGTTCAATTTATTTAATTTTCACAAAAAAAATAATCAAATTTAACCTTATAAATTAATTTTTTATAAAATCGAACCGAATAAAATGAACTTTAAGATATCAACACTCTCAGGATAGTAATACAAATCTCCCCCAGAGAAAGGGTATTAGAATACACACAAGATCCTATTAGCTCAAAAACAATACACTCAGTCCCTCCACGCACGAAGCATTGAAGAGAAACTGGAGCCATATCATTCAACTCTACTGTCCTTCACTGACTCTGATGCAAGGGAGGCTATCTGAGATGGAACTGGCCACCAGCTACTACCAAGCACAAAACCCAGATGATACAGTTTCTTTCTATCACATTTATTCTTCACTTTGTCATAAAGAATTTGATACCTTGAGCTGCTGACATTCCTCAAGTAGCAGAATTCACTACTGTCATATTTGTATACCTGCTGTGTTCTTCCCACTCCACCAACCGCCAAGTTGTTCTTTAATACTATTAAACCCTGCCCGTTCTGCAGATTTTCAAGAAAGCTGGTGGCAGAACTCCCAGCATCTGCTGACTTCTTCTCATTGAACCTCAGTGTAACATTTGTTATATAGAAATAACTCCCTTTTCCTTGGTCAGACAAGTCAGAATACAATCCCAAATTAAAAACTTTTAATGATTCAAATGCATGAACAGAAGAGGTTAGCTTTCTGAAAAATGTACTGTCATTGAAACTAATTGTCTGATTCACAATCTGTAAATTCCCATTCTCACCCATCTCCATCAAGTTGCTGTAGGTAAAGTGTTGATTGAAATTTGTGGTTATCTTCCCCAGTGAAGACATCACATACCCAGTGATGGAAATACACCTGTATGCACTTGTCAAGAATGATCCATTCAAATCCTCGAAATCTGATACCAGAGATACGACTAGAGGCTGACTCTTATAGTTCAAAACCTTCCCTACGGTTCTTTTCCTCCGATGGTCCAACCATAGATGCAAGTTTGCGTCTATGTACCAAACATTCAGAGCATTGGTGACACTGAATCCTAACTTATGTGTCTTTCCATCCAGTATATTCCCTAACAAAGGAGTGATTTCAATATCATATGAAGGGAGATCAAATGAACCAATACCAGTAATTGGTCTCCACAAGAGAGGATTGATACCACCTGTATAAACCACAGTAAAAGGCCAAATAGCACCAACTACATCTCCATCAAGGCTAACAACAATCTCCCTAAAAGGACCATTTCCAGGAGCACCAGTGAGATTATTGGCAACAATATATTCATTAGGATAATTTGCATACCAAAATTCATCATTCTCATGGAAAGAAATATAAACCTCCAACACTGCTCTATACACGTTTTGAGGAATTTCAAATTCCTTCAATAGGGTATCATTGTTATTCTCAATTTCAAACCAAAGCCCATCATTCAGTGGCAAATTTCTTGAAATGGGTAAGATCAAATCAGCCTTAGAAACATGTGGAGCTTTCAAATTATCCAAACCATTAACACTCTCACCAGATTTCACTTCAGCAGGGTAAAAATAAAAACTCATATTTACATGGTAAACCCCAGTGTAAGTACTATCAACAAGATTACCAAGATAAACAGCAAGTTCTTGAGTCTCCTTCTTAACAAGTAATGAATAATACCTTGTAATATCCTTCTGTACAGACCAGAAAATGCCGGTGGCAGTGGGCTCCGCTGTGCAGCTTCTGAGAAGCTCAACACCTCCTAGCCAAACCCCAAAAATGCGATCAAATTGGACACCTTTACAAGTTGCATTCCATTCAAGAACAATCTTGGAGAAATGGTGAAATGGGCAATGAGAGGGAGGGGTGTAATTGGCAAGAACCGGAGGTTTAGCATAGGTAAAGCCAAAATCATGTTGAAGAAGAGTGTGAATGCAAGGTTTCGAGTTAGGGACATTGATGGGTTTTGTGACCTCAAAGTAAACAGTTGATGGGGTATCACTGATGAGGGGTTGAGAAAGGAGATTTGGTTTAAGAAAGCTTTTAGCTTTGTGAATGTTGGCAATGGAGGGGAAAGGGAGGAGGAAGAAGATGATGAAGGAGAGGGAAAAATGAAGAAGAAAGGTCGCCATTGCTATGAATATTTGCTTTGAAGTTGCTCATTATTTAACGGCATTTCATGTTGGAGTAACCTACAAAATTCCATGCAATAGAAAACAAATGATTCTGACCATTGGTCGCCATTTATTTATTTTTAATAAAATTTTAAATTTAAATTTTATAAATAAAGAAAATTCGCATTAAAAAAAATTATTCATAATAAATCGATTCTCTTAAAATCAAATTTCGATATTAAAAAAAATGATGGAAAGTGGCAAACTTGCTATCTGAAATAAAAAAAAAATTACTCTGACGTTTGTAATTGGAGGTAGGGTGTTGATGGACCGGTTAATCGGTCCCTGAAGAAAAAAAAATCAGTTCATTAAAAATCGATTTTTAAAATTATTAATTATTACATGATTTATTAATTTCGATTAATCAATCCATTAATTTTGATTTTTTCGAACCGATTAACCATTAAATATTTCTAACGTAAGACAAAAATTAAATTTAAGCTAATTTCAAATTGAATTTCAATTGTTCAAATTGTTTGAAAATAAAAATTACAAAACAAATATAATATTACTCATTATTAAAGAAAAATAAAAATACAACCCAAAAATCAAAAGAATATATATATATATAAAATCTATAACTGGTTTGGTTAATCGGAACCAATAGACTTTTAAATCCTTAGACTGAAGCTGATAACCGAAAATTTCATCTATAAAAAAATCGATCCGAATTAACCGATTCGATTAACCGTCAAAATCGATTTGATTTCGAACCAGTTCAACGATTAATCGATAATTCGGCAAACTGTGAATAGGCCTAATTGGAGGTGCAATTTTACTTTTCAAAATTATTTTACCTATGAAATAGATAGATTTAATCATTAATTTTTTTATTTTTGCCTTTTAAATTCTTTAGTACAGAGATTTTATTTATATATTTCTCAAAATAGATTATTTTTACTCTTACATTTTTTAAAACAAATTTTAAAAAAAAAATTAGGAATAAAAAATTAATATTAATTTTTTTAGATTAAATTTCTTGCTTTTAAAGTAGATAATTTTATTTGCAAATGATAGGAGAGATGGAATATCAAATATATAATATTCAGAATTACCAAAAAGAAAAATTATTGATGTATTGCTTAGGGTTGAATAAAGATTATATGTCTTTGATGTAAAGAATTGGCATGTTACTTATAGGGGTTTATGATGGGTAGTAGTGATATGATTATTATATCCATATGTGTTTTTATACTGTAAAAAACTTATATATTAAGATTTTTTT
>CANXYI011271058.1:0-10658 GCA_948208565.1 Hura crepitans | reverse complement strand
AAACATTTTATATCTAGTTAAACTAGCCTTTTCCTAATAAAAAAGATTTTTATAAAAAGAAGACATAAATAATAAAATCTGTTTTCTAAAAATAAGCATGTGAGAACCAAATTCCTCAAAGTAATAGACTACCTGATTTTATGTATGTTATCTTTGATTTCAAGCACTTCATTTATTTATGTAAATATGTTCTGTTATCCCTTGATGTGAATATGTGACTTATTTTGATGCCTAAAACCTGATTGAAGAAAATGGATAATATTATAAATTCAAATTGAAATTCCGTATTAATTTAAGGTATAAATAAGAGTAGGATTCTAAATCGCTCTGGTTTTGGCCTTACAAGGTATTTTTCAGCTTCGATTGAGCGGTGACCCTACCTTGTGGTGCCTAACTCGCTCTTTCTAGGCCAACAGAATAGGAATGACTTAGGATTCTTCGAATCCACTTCTCATCTTTTGAGACTCAAGGAGTGAAGTTTAGGTCGAGTCCCTAATTGTTTCAGTTTGACTAGCCTATAAAAAGAATGGACGCGAACAGTGACAACTCCTCTAGGGACACCATGAGACTATGCTCTGAAAGCACCTCAAATTAATATATAATTTCATGTTTTGAATTTATAATATTATCTATTTTCAAAATTGCATCACATGCTAGAGCTTTAGAATAAGTTAGGTGTCATTTTCTCACCCCGATCTCATTTCGAAGCATAAACCCATTTTCATTCAATTTGGAAGATTGTTATGAATGGCATCAAATTCAAGCCTCATGCCTATAAGGTATATGAAATGGTAAACCAATCGGTCATATGCTCATGACAAGATAGACTCATTATGGAGGGACCATGCTTGGATGACCATAACTTGTGCAACCTAACCGTGAGCCCATATAATAACCAATAGCAATTTTTTATAAGTACCCCGATTAATGATGCATTGTGTGCTATGTGGGCTAATATACATGAAGTATGGCTTAATCACCTTGAAATACTATCAAACCTATTGGGCCTTTTCTAATTGGAATGGGCTAGACCCCGCATTTTGGCTTGATTGAACATATGCAACTTACATGGGCTAAATATCTTGCATGCGCTTTTTTAAATATGAGAGAAATGATGTTCAGCTATCCGTTGTTCATTATCTGAACCTGTTGCGGTCTTTGATATCCCACAGGTAAGCTCTCATAGGAAAGAGCATGTTGACCTCGTGTGTGGGAAGTAAAAAGGTTGAAAGGCTTTTGCTTGTGTTTGTTGTTATACACATTAACATACATCTACATTTCATGCATTCACATGCATCTCATTCATCATTTCTAACCCTTTGTCTCGTAGTCATCATAGATCTTTAAGCTACTTGGGTACGTGGGTCAAATGGAAGGATAACTCGATAGGAAGTCATTTATACTACTTATAATCAAACAGACATGATAGGGGAAGGTAATTCCTTAGTTTCAGACTTCGAATCTAGGATATACCAAAAATTCGAAGACTTTGAAAGAAAAATGATGTCCATAATCTCAAGGGCAATTGCTGGGGTTACTTCTACTTTCGATACACCACCATCTGTTGAAGTGATTGTAGCCACACCTACCGAAAAGGCTACTTCTATTCTTGGGGGAATTAGCACTAAGAAAGAGGCAATGGGTTCAGGTGAGAAGAATAAGAAGGCTAAATACTTTAATCTAGAGTTTAATTTTCTTGAGGATTATGAATATGAATATGGGAAGAGAGTTGCACCCTGAAGGGTAGAGGATACCGCTATGAAGAAGCTAGAAAAGAAGATGGAAGCAATGGTTAGGTTTATTACCACAGGCAAAGGGATAGATCTTGATGAGCTTACTTTAAAGTCTGAAGAAGTGTTACCTTCTAAATTGAAAATGCCAAAGTTGCCTAAGTTTGACGGGACGACTGATCCAAGAGCCTGTGTTAAGCAGTATGTTACAGTTATGAGGGGCACAGAACTTAGCACAAAATAGAAAGTAGCTTATTTTAACCTAACACTATAGGGTAAAGTAATTTACTGGTACCATGGACTGGAAAAAAAGTAAAAGAAAACTAGGGTAAGGTCACTGAAGCTTTTATCAATCAGTATAACTATAACACTCATATAGAGGTTATAATGAAGGACCTTGAGCTGCTTAAGCAGAAGCTTAATGGGACTTTCATAGAATACTTGACAAGATGGAGGTTTAGGGTTTTAGAAATAAGAAAAAAGCCAGAAACAACAAACCAGATTCGTATGTTTATAAAAAATGCTAGTTCTTACTTGAAAGATGGATTAAAAGCAAAAAGGCTTAAATACTAGGAATCACTGAAGGATATAGCAATAAATTTGGAAGAAGAGCATGATAAGCAGAAAAGGAATTTAGGAGGGTTCAATAATAGAAAGAACTTAAGTAATAGAAGGTTAACTCGAATAAGTTTTGATGGAATTGGTAAGACTGTTAAGGTATCTGCTATGACTAGGCACTATTCAAATTTGGGTAAATTGTTGTCTTAGTGCTTGGAATGATTCCAGAAAGAAGGGAAGTTTCAACCCATTCTTTCCAGACCTGTCAAGAGTGAGGGCCAACCGTATCACATATTGGACTTATACTACTAGTATCATCAGCATACGGGTCATGATATAGATAATTGCCACACTTTGAGAGACATGATTCAGAATCTGATTGACTCAAGATAGATGCCTAATCGAGAGAAGAGATAGAAGGGTCAGTCTGCTTATTTTAATGTTACCCATCAATATGGTTAGTTCGGGGTTGCCAGAATGGTATGTGTTGCGGGATTTATATGGAATCGACTACTTAGTGGTGTAAAAAAAGACAGAGTTAAGTTAGGGTTTGGTTTGTTCTATATATATTTAGGCTACCTATAGTGAGAGTGAGCCATAAGAATAGGTACAAGACTTATGGGTTAACTCGAATTCAGAGTAAAAAGTATAAGAATTGTGGATTGGCTCAAATCTAGAATAGAAACTAAAAGCAAAAATAGAAACTAAGGTAGTTACCTAGAGCAGTCGGATAGTGCAAGAAAAAGAAAAAGAACTAGTTCCCCTAATTAAAGAAAAAGAAGAGGACACAGTGACGAAGCAATTAAAGAAAATGCTTGTATAGATTTCAATTTGGGATATGTTACGCTAATCCCCTTCTCACCTTTAAAAAGTGGTTGAAGCCTTATGTGTTATAATGCTCTCAACTACTATATTACTGTATGAGCTAGTGGCAATGATGAAGGGGGAGGAAAAGGCAGTTGTCAATTTTTTAGATTAAGATCTTCCACCAGAAGGGCATTGTAGACACCTCAATTTTCAGGTGTAGGATTTTTTTTATGTATTTGGATTTTGACCCGACCTAAAAAGCTCGCGGTGAGACCCAAATTGTGAAAAAAATGGGAATCTGTGGCGGAAGCAGAGGGCTTCGGTCGATAGGCCTAAGCCCGAAGCCCCGACACTGATTCCAATAGGGGTGCGAGGGTGAAGCCCTTGCAGTATTTACCTATTCATCTTTTCAGGCCTATGATGATAACCAGAGAGAGGCTCAAGCAACAACGCAAGTAACCTGAAACCCAAGTTCATACAGACTAACATGGCACAAGTTTGCACGGACTTACTGCTATGAGGTCTGCATGAACTAACCCAAAGCCTATGGACTAACATGACACAAGTTTACACGGGTTTACTGCTATGAGGTCCACGCGGACTAACCCAACCATGCCTAAGTCTACGTGGACTAAGCCATATAGGTCCATACGGACCTACTGATGTAAAACTTCCAGAAGTGAGGAATTCTTATTCAGGCACTGATTCCTAATCCTAGCAGAACTCTGGATAGGAAAGCTGTTCACTAACCTTATAAATACCCTTCCTATCAACCTATTTCAAGGGAGAACAACAAAGAGGAATGCACACAACACATAATTGAAGACAATTGGCATAAGATCCACTCTACCAGCCCTAAGCCATCACTAAAATTATTCTTCCAAAACCCAACTATTGTCTTGTTGCTTAGTGCTAACTTTAAGGTAAGATCTGAGGCTCCTTTCATCATATTCATTCATTTATTTGAGTTGTTTGTTAAACTAATGATCTCTCATGATTAATTGTCAAGTGAGGTGGTTCTATGTAATCCCCACGACAATTATAGGAGTAGGTTAACCTCTCAAAATGGTTTATAATGTTCTAATTGTTCACATAAATTTGTAATCGCATTACATTATGAAACTAATGACTAAGTCCACATGAACTTATTTTGAATGATAGAAGGTCCACATGGACTTATTAATTGAAAATGTATACAGTAGACGGTCCGCATAGACCTATAAATTTGATATTTATGTAATATGAGGCCCGTACGGACCATGGTACGATAACAGTAATATGTTTGCCTTGTCCATTATATTTTAATGCATTCTATTCACCATGTTAGCATGCCCTCGTAACTGTATCATGTTGCATGATCATTATATTCCTTAATATACATGTTGTCAATATTTTGGAATTAATGTAGGTCCGCACGGACTTCCTATTACAAGAATCATAGTCCGCATGGACATACTTGCTTCATTCCTATATATTGTGCTATTTAGTCTGCACGGACTCCCTCTCACAAGGATCGTAGTCCGCACGGACATTATCTTGATTTCCAATTTTAACATATATTCGTATTTTGTCTTTGTTATGTGTCATTTTATATATTCTATATTTGGTATCATTCAACCTCTTTCTTTGAGTTGTATGCAAGTGACCTATCTCAGTAAAGTGGAGGTTCAGATGGACAAAATATCTATTTTAGGAAGTAGTTTGCACAAACTAAGATCAATGCCTTATGTAGTCCGCACGGACTAATCGACATGCAAACGGGACCATTCTAATGCCTTTTTTTGTTTCTTCTAGTTTTGTATTGTTCGCACTTCTTTGCTTATTTTGGGATTGTAATAGGTAGTAAATAACTTGTTTTACACGTCAATTGTTTAACTTTCACATTAAATGATTTTATACATAATTAATTGGTGTTTTTTAATAAAATGGATTTTTATTTCCTTAATCAATAGTCATATGAAAAAATGTATTTTAATAAAGGCCATTCTCCTAGAGATGGGAGTTGGGCAATTACTACCAATTCCTATGGAATTACAGGTTGTTGTTAGGCCACATAGCAATTAATCAATAACCCACTTTCTAGATATACAAATATGTTTGTTAAATATTGCACTTTACTTCTTATACATGAAAAGGTGACATAACTGCTTTAAACATAATGCACGCTTGTTTGATAAGGGATTGATAAACATTACAATACACATGGACAACATATTATTAGGGCATGAATAAGATCTGAAATTTCGAACCTTTTTGGTACAGAAGATTAGAGGTCCTGGTGTAGAGGCCAGGTGGCGACTCCACTAACCACTCTCATCCCCGGTAAAAATAAATAATCTCTACACCTCTTCAAATTAAGCCCATTTTAGCTTTATTTTCTCATCTCCAAGCTCACATCATCAATATTCCTTCTCCTCCTTCACTAATTCCATCTTGTATTTCCTCACATAAAATCATCAAAAATATTATTACATATCAAGATTTATCATAAAATTCCATAAATATATCCTACCCTTCACATGATATCATAAAAATTACTTGGTTTGAGGTCAACTTACTCACTTCGGTGTCATGAAGGTGCCTATCTTACATCTCTTTTTGTCTTCTAAAATCCACCTTTTTTCAACCAATTTAAAAGGGCTAAGATGTTAGGCTAAAAGAGCGACCTTTTTTATGTATTATTTTGTGATTATTTAGTAAAATTAAGGTGTGGAAAGAGAAAGAGGGAGGATGAATTTCAAACATGAAGGAGTTAGGATGCTTGGTCTTCGCTAAAATTAAAGAGAATGATTTATTATTATTTGGGCTTTCATTGATGGAATGGATGGCTTAGACCAAAAGTCAACATTTACACATGATTGTTTAAGATCAAACCATGTGTATTTCACTAAAAAAATCATTTACTCATTTCCATTTCAATAGTTCCACCTTTCTACTTGGATGGCCTTGATTTCTTCACACCTCTATTGATCTAAGGGCTCAAAATGCTCCCTATATAATTAGTTGTCATTTTCTTTACATATGTATATATTTAATGTGAATTTATTTCATAAAATTTTTTCTCATAGTTCCCATCTTTAGAAAATTCCAAAACTGTGATTTTTGGATTCCTCATAATTTTTTAACTGTTAATGTGTGCCAATTTCAAAATTTTTTGAGCACATTTTAAAATTTTTCCATTTAGCTCTAAGCAATTTACTGTCTACCATATACAGTAAATTTAGATTTTTCTTTTGACTTTTAAGCTCTTATATAACCTCAAATGCTCCTTAATTTTTCCCATAATAAATCTTATAATTAATACTAATTTTTTTATCAGTTTAGCTCCATTTGGCTAGATAACACTATCCACAACCTGGGTGGCACTATTCACTGAGGCTTACTCCCAAACCACATTTTTCATGCACTTTCTTATCCTTACTAGGCCACACATCACTTCTTTATTACTCCCATGTGTCTCTCTCCTCATTTTTACCATTAAGAGTTAATTTCACATTTTGCCCCTAGCTTTTCCACTAAATTTCCCTTTTACCCTGAGTCATTTTTCACTCTGTAGTTTACACCAACCGACTCTACACAATTCACACATCCATTTTATTCCCCACTATTTCTTCAAATTCTAATTCTATCCTCACAAAAATTGAATTTAAAATCAAGGCTTGACAAAAAATAGTTATAAAACATATATATTCTATTAAAGACCTTATAAAATGCATTGATGTACATGATCACCCACTAACATATTTCCCAATTTCACATATTGGTACATTTACATCATGAGTTCACTTAACTTAAATTTACACATAATTCTTTACAGCAATAAATTGACTAAAATGGTTTTGAAATTTGAGAATAGTTCTCAAAAGTAAGAAAACAATTATGTGTTAGATATATATATTCCACCTCTTTCGATTTATGTTCCTATTGGAAATGGAAAGCTTTTTTAAAAGTACATAGAGATATTAATGGCAATATGTTTGCCTCTATGTCTCCTAAACTTTAAAAAGAGCATGGGCATATGGATGTTCATCATTTATCATCTTATAGAATAGATAATTGTGAGATATCTATGATCTCATTCCATTTGAAAATAGTCAAGGACATTCCAAACTTATTGTGACACCTCTTACCCAATCCAATCATTGGACTGAATAAATAGTGGAACACAAACTGATATCTAAATTACTCTAATGAAAAACTATATAAATTAAAACCTTATTGACTAAGATTGAAATATTTTTTATGTAATAACCCAAAAATCCGACTCTCATGAATAGTACTTCCTAAAACTTGATTCACACTAAGTCTATCGATAGGGAGTATTAATTATGAGATAATTTTGGGCAAATTTTGAAGCCAATCCGAAGTCATTTGTATGGTTAAAAATGCTAAAGAACATTTTACAGTAGTATCTTATGAATAGTGCTGTAGGCAAAAGCTGAACCGTAAAATAATTCGAAAGTTGCTCAAAATAATATGGAAATATTACAACCTAATACTCAAATATTCCAAATAGTCCATTGGCTTTGGATTCAGAATTTCTTGATATTGGAAAGTATTTTCACTTAATTTTTGGGAAAGAAAATATAATAATTTTTCATATTTCTTTCATTTTCGGGCTCGAGGTTTTAAGGGTATTTAAAGGAGGAATTTAACTAATTATTGAGAAAGAAATTAGGGAATTTTAGTTTTCTAAGAGAGGAAAAAAAATTTATGATGATTTGGGGAAAATAATTTTTAAAAAACTATAAAGACCCCTTTCCCTCCTTTTCCCTCCATTTCTACTCAATTCCTCTCCCAAATCCCTCTTTTAGCTAACAACCAACTCCTCCTCCCTCTCCTTCATTTTTCTTATTCCTTTATTTTACCCACCTTTATTTATCATACTCAAATGAAAAAGCATCCTGAGATGAGGTATAGACACTAAGAATACTTGTCTTGGTGGAGTATCTCAAGAGGAATCTTGAATTCCCTTCTGAGGTGAATAGTAACCTTTCGACACTCGGGGTTTTTTCTTAGTTTGATATTTTTCATAGGTTCCTAAGATCCCGTCGAACGTATATCTATGATTAGAATAATTTTATAAAATTCTTAGAATTTTATATTAATTTTTATGTATGGTATCCTTTTATATTTATAGGTGAAATGTTGACCTGAGCCTCTTAAGGCAAGGAGAAGGCTTAGGTGGGTATCGGGCATCCCGTGTGATCAATTATGGTATGTGTAATCACATTAACTTGGGTTAAAAATGCATGAATTTTAATATGTCTATATAGTTACATAATAGTAATAAATGCCATTAATTACTATAATGCCTAATAAATATAATGGTTGGTAAAGATATAAATTTTGGATATTGTGTACATATAATATGTTTTACTTGGGTGGCTAGTTAGTTTAGAATGTATGGATATGATGAAAACATGGCATAAGTTCAATATGTGATTTTTATGCTTTTAACATTTGTATGTGGTTAATATGCAATGTGTGTGAAACATTAATGGCTGTTTACATGTGGCATGAATGATGTGCTATTAATGAGTATAAGTTGGCCAAATGGTCATTAAATTGTGGCACAAACATATGTTTAATAATATGATAGTATAATGCCATTATACGACATTAAAGCAATATGACCATAGATAATTTTTTAAGGTATCTGGATGTGATATTAGGCATCTAAGCATGAATTATGATTGTAGATGTGTATGTATGTGTGTTTTAAAGGCCTCGAGTAAGTGGAGGCCAAAATTCATGTATGTAAGCCATATATGCATATTTTTGAATTATATACATAAATGACTCGTATGGCATGTTTCTTGCTTAAATGTCATTTTGAAAGTGGACACATGTTAACTAAAATGTGTAGGTGTGTTTAGTGATGGCTGAATGCCAACTTGAATGTTGTATGGTTAATTACCATGTATATAACCATATATCGCATATATGTCGCTAAAGTATCGATAATGTGTGTGAAATGGCAAGTAATATGGAATGTGATTATTATGCATAAATATGATGCCTTAAACATTGTAATGCATGTTAATGATCAATGTAATGGTAAAATACATGATTATGATGAAGGATAAGTTTTCTAGTTCTTACACCTAGGTAATGTGACCATTTGGTGTTTTTGAGCTTATGTAAGCCTAAGTTGGCTATGCTATGTTTTATTTGATGCATGCTACTTGGCATGGGTGTTTAGGCCTCGCAGATGTGTGAAATAGCCAATGTAATCAATTTATGTAAGAAGGGACATAAACCATGTTATGCATTTAAAATGGTTAACATAAGATAAAATTGATTAATTTAATAATGCCTATATTATTAGACAATCTAGTTTAGATATGTTGATTGATCAACTAGGATTAGCAACTGCAATGTTTACATTTAGGTAATAGGCCTTTTGGTCATTACATTTTTGTGCTGACAGGCATTAGGCTTTCAAGACACTTTTTTAGCACTACCTAGCCTACGGGCTAATGTGTTTGTATCTACAGATACTAGTGCCTTCGAGTACATTGTTTTACACCCCTCAGGTGTCAACACCTTCAGGTGTACCATTATTCACTATCTAGCCTCAGATAGTTGTCTCTTTAGTATAGGCATAAATTAAATAAATAATTATAACAAGAAGGGTAATTGTGTGTCTAGCATATTTAAGCATAAAATAATGTTAGGTGCATTTTTTTAAATGATGCATTATGCATGACATTGATGTGTTGGCATAATGTCTAGTTAAACCTATTAACATTATACATGTGGTTTTATGTAGAGTTTAATATGTATATATTTGAGGTGTTCATACATATAAGGTCTTGGAACCCAAATATGCGATAATGATGCATATGTATGGTAATGGATTAAAATGTATGTTGTTATACTTGTTACCATGTAATATGGAGCATGTGAATGTTTATGATAAATATATGAGTGCTTCATACATAATGGTTGATTTTAATTATGTTAAGAACAATTCTACTGAGATTATAGACATAATATAGCTTTTAAGCTATTAATGGCAAGTATGTGCTAATATTGCATAATTATATTATTATTATGATTTATATATTTTTATGATTTGCAAGATGACTCACTTGACGCATATTACATAAGTGTATTCTTAAATTGCTATAACAAGTTAAAGTGATTACACCACTAAGCGAAAGCTTAGTGTATTGCCTATCATGATGCACAGGTAATAGAGTAGCAAATTAGAGTTAAAGCTTCTACCCCATAAGAGAAAGCGAAGGCCATCCTTCTTGGGTACTTTTGGTTTCTTTTTGTAAAATGATATTGATGTAAATATAGCTAAAGTTCCTCCTATAATTCTAGAGGGATTGGGCCTAATCTATAAACGTTGGGTTTGGTTTTGTAACTAAAACTATAATATTGTAAAAGCTTTATTTTTCTTATGTTCATTATGTGAAAACACTGATGATGCATGTGAGAATGCTATTTGAGTTGAGCCTGAGGCTTTGCATATTTTTTATGAAGTTTGAGAGGGTCAGGAGGGCCTATTTGATGTTGAGGTATGTTGTACGTTTTTAAAGAAGTGCTTTT
>CANXYI011270987.1:0-10370 GCA_948208565.1 Hura crepitans | reverse complement strand
AGGTGTGATTGTGTTTAGGCATAGTGGAGACATATGCCATAGCAATAAAGTTATGTTTCCTTTCCTTATGTGCATGAGTAATTGGAATTGGTATAAGTGTGTGTGGAATCTGAAAATACATTATTTGTATCAAGTAACTATTAGGTTAAGCATTGGTTGAATGAAAGTAGAATTAAAAATGGACTTTTTGAGTGCGAGGTTGAATGTGTGGGAGCCTTAGGAATGGGTACACAATCTAGTAGTCTAGGTTTATGTGTAAACGTTAGTATTAATTTTATAGGTTTAATAAATGTATCCTATGAAAAAAAGAGGAACTAAGCACTTAATAATTATAAGGTATTTGTGCGTAGGTTATTGGTAACCTAAAAAAGGTCCTATTATGTATGGTGATGGGGTTGATGGTTGACATAGAATGGAGTTTAAGTAAAAGATAAGCAAGTAGGATGTTAAGTTAAATATGGATGTTATTCATGATTAAAAATAATATTGGTGCCAAATAGTGGGGATGAGCATAATGCATGGAATGTGAATGAGAAGTCATCATTGGCAACCTTAGGGTTTACTCGTATAAATTACTATTATAGAGGATAATCAATAGTTGAACATCTGAAACCTATGTGTACAATGAAAGAAAAATAATTAAAATGGCATACATATAAATGGGAGGTACTGTGGGTAAGGTATGGAATTGAACTAAAACTATATTTGATTGAACTGTGGCAATATTTCTTAGGACTGAGTATTAAAATACAGTAAAGGTCTGGCACTAAACCTAGAACTTAAAGAAAGGACTGCAAAGAACATTTACACATATTAAATTATTACAAGCATAAGCTAGATGCTTAAAAGTGAAATGGGTACAATGGATGCATAAAATAATAAGCGATGATGTGGGAGGTTGAATTAAGTTGATAAAAGGGTAGAGTCATAATTAGATAATATAGGTGGGCCCATGAGAGCAAAGTATTGAGAGAAATGAAAGGTAAAAATGAAAATAAACATAAATTGAAGGAATGGTGATTTAAATGATAACTCACGTATATGGAAGTTACTCCCTTTAGAAAATAATGAATGTGACAATGAAATAAAAAGACTACTAGTTATAGGAAGTAAGAGTGCATATGATGTTTTTAGCATAATTAAAATGATAACTAATGAGTAAGGGTCCATTTTTTTGTTATGAGCAATGAATATAGTTACATGAAAAAGAGATCCCAAAGTGCAAGAATTTAAAGACGAGGGTGAAATACTTGCCACTTAAATATATATAGCAACAAGGGATCATAAAAGATATGAGATTGAAAATGACTGTCTAACATTAGCCATTGGAATATATATATGATGAAATGATGAATCCTAGGATCACAAACGCTATACAATTGAGCACGAGTATGCTATGCTTGTTATGTGAACACCTATGATGAGGTGGTAAATGATGTAGTCAACATAGACAAGGTGTTAAGAGAATAATCATAGTGATGATCCCAAAGTGCAAGAATTTATGATTTCTTAACTTATCTCACATATAGGCCATATTATTCCTCTTTCGTCGCTTTGTTCCAGTTAATTTCTTTAATCACACTTTCATTTCTTCCACTATCTCAAAACACTCTAGTCTCTAAATTCCCCTCAAATGCCTAATTATTTCTCTTCTTCATCCATCTTGTGCAGGTTATTAACCCACTAACCACTTGATTCACTTACCCTCTTAAGTTCTAAATAGGTAGACTAGTTATCTATATTCATTATGAACCATTAACACATCTTTCATCACTTCATTCCCACTATACCCCTATAGGGTCTATACCTTACCATTTAAATCCTTTCCTATACTTGCTCATTAGTATCAACACTAGCTTTTATCCTCTTTCTACTCATAGTTTCCTTATCGCTCTCTCTCTATTACCATCACATTGTTCTTTTCTCTTTCGTCACACTATCAAGTCCCTTCAATATCAGGGCTATCAACATGCCAAGCTAAAATTTTAAAACACATGCATAGGGTTTTCATCATAGCAAAACATGTCATGTACAATGCAGTTATGCAAATGGCAAGATACGACCTAAGCTACATAATGCATTGCTTGGGCCTGATAAGAAATGTGTTAAGGAAAAACAATAGCCCTCATCTTCAAGGACCTTGACAGCAAATTCCTATCCTCAGTTCTTTCATAATTCTTACATTACAATGTATCCTGTGATTCATCTACTAACCATTGATATCTCACTTCTATTACACTTTTAACTTCATTAGCTCTACTTTCCTACTTAACTCTCACATTTCCTATTGCCCCTTAATCTAGTAATCCAAGGCTTTAGTCCCATAACTTTTTATACCTTTCACAAGTTAACAATAACTTTTTTAACAAACTTCAAACTATAGGCAACTAAATTGCCTTAGTCATAGGCCACTCAATTTTCCTCTTTCCCAAGTTTTGAAGATATTCAATCTCACTAGGTATAATATATTAGTCATTCCTTTCTCATTGATAACTCTTGAGTCTACTCTACCATTTCCATCTCCTAAGTTCTCTCATATTTCTTTTGTTCTTTTCATTAGCTTCCTTATAACATCATCTGTCATCCAATAGATACTTTAGTTCTGAAAAGTATACTATCTTCTCTTTACATTTCATCAATTGTTTATTCTCAATACTCAATCAATTTTTTTATCATTCCTTTCTTATCAGGAACCTTATTCACCTAATAATCAGCTTATAATTATCTTACAATCACAATGTAATACCTAAGGGTACTATACTTTCTCCTTTCAATTGCTTATATCCTCTATTTGCCTACATAACCATACCACTTCTCCCTAACATCCATGGAGCATATTACTCCACTATTAAAGCATTATCACCTTTTTATGGCTTCATTATCAATATCAGTAGCCTCAATTTAGAAGGAAGAGGATCATACAGAGTCATAGCACCATTACCTTAGCTCCACTATTTTCTATCCTAAGAAGTTCACATAGTTATTTCATCAATTACTTATCAACAACTTTCATCTACCAACAGTGTAGTGACTGTCCTTATCCCAAAACTCCTGAGGCACTCATGCATTACTATCCAGAATTGCCTAAACCTATTTTGATACCACTAAATGTAACACCCCTTACCTATTCTCGAAAAAAATATGCAAAGTGTGCTACTTTCCATAAGGATACCCATCCTTGGATTTCTCTAAGGGCCTTTCGTTTAACTTCTATTTGGGTTTCTCCTATTCAACATGGAAATTTTATTTAATGGTTTCAGTGATCTGAGGTAAACCTCCTAGGCATATGACACATCCATTTCTGAGCTTACAATCAAATATTAGCCTAGGCTGTGATTACAGCTAAGAACTCATTTCACACTATTTAGGTTATCGTACAAGCTAACTAAGCATCATCACACTTAACCACCCACAGTAACATGCAAGATGCCTCTAGCTACTAAATTAACATAAGCTAATTAGAAAATATCATACCTGGATAGTTGTTGGTGGCACTATTGATCATCTTCAACGTATCTTTCTAATCTACCATCTGAGCATCGGACACTGGATACCTGAGTATACACTCGGCAGTGAATTTAACCGAACATATTATGCATCACTATCATATGCAAGTGCACACAACCATTTAGTAACATCTCTTTATTGATTCTAGTCTCTCTATTAAAGCTTCCAGCTAAGACCATTCATTAATAGAATAACATTACCTCGATTAGCCTTTTAACCTAGGTTTCTAAGTTGGTCTGAAATCTATAACCACATATTTCCATACTATTTATTCTTTCAATACCCAAGTTTACATGTTTTACATAGCTTATCCATTCAGTCCTATCATTCTACATTAATCCATTCAATTTATGTACCATCGATCAGTCTTTTACTCACTTAGAAAATTACACTAAAATTTTGTAAGATGATTCAGTCTCTCTTTATAGCTTATCTCTTGTTCATAACACCTTTGCTTATAGGTTATCTCAATTAAAGTAGTCTACATCATAGTTTTCTCATTAATATCATTCATATCCATTCAAGTTCTTTTATTAATCCTTTTATACTCATAAGGTTCAAGAAGAACTCCCAACCATTGGATAATGGGAATCATAATGTGCAATGGGCCCCATTTTAGACCTCGGCTGTTGCACCTACCCAATTCAAGAACCGAACAAAAGATAAAGCTGTACAGTGGCCCATATTGTAAACCTCAGTGTCTGTACACACCCTTCACTTTATAGCAAGGATTAGTTCCTAAGAACCTCCCAATGCTGAAAGGGGATAGTAAGGATCAGCCCTATGGGACCTCCCAATATCCCAGTACAATCAACACAAGTAAGACATTTGGTGGATAAGAGGGATCAACCCCGCAGGATCTGTCAATATCCACAAGTAGGCAGCAGGGATTAGTTTGTAGACCTCTCAATACCCATGAGTGGGTAGCAGGGATTACTTGTAGGCCTCCCAATACCCAGAGCGTGCATGCTTAAATCAATACTTAGCAGTTGCACCCACCATACATAGGCTAAAATCCATATAGACTCAGCCTTTAGCAACTCCTAAACCCTAGTTGACCGGTCAACCTATCCAGTGTATAAACAACTAAAATCTAAAGATTCCCTTTCCATTATCTTTCACAACCATTATATTCAATATTAGAAATATTTATATTAAATCATATCCTTGATTGATCGGCTTACTTTATTTATCAGTCAAATTTCATTTAACATCTTTCTAGTCTCAGCAATTTACCATGTCCTTAACTCAAGTTCCATTCTTTTCATTAATGTCATTTAATTGTGTTTTATCTCTTTTTGCATATAGCTCTAGTTTCACTTTTCTATAAACATATATTCCTTTTACCTCACTTCCATGTCTCCCAAACCCTTGTACTCTGTGGCTTTTATGTCACTTCTTCCTTGCATTATATCACAATAACTTAGTTTCCAAATTTGATAATTTACATTCATTGTTACTATATTTATAATAACATTTATTCTCTGCACTGTTTGATAATTTGCTTAATTTAACCTTATGGAATTCTTCATAAGGATTTCACCATACACATGCCTTTTGATCTCTACTAATTACAATCTCTTTTTATAATCTAGAGTACACAAACTGTTCATGTATTAGTTCCTTTAAATTCTAACCATACATTATTTATGCTTTAATAATTTCTTATCTTATCTTATAATTTTATTCCTTTAGCTTATTATTAATCGTGCAGCTCTCTAACCCATTTTGGTTCTAATTTAATCCAACTGATCACATTCTGCCTTATCAAATATTTATTCTAATTATTTTTAAGGTAATAAGACATAAATTTTAATTTATTTCATCAAGTCATATTTTTCAATTAGTTACAAGTCAGCGTAATTTCTTAAATAGTTATGGGTCTTATTTGCATAAAAGTCACTATTCATTTTGTGACTTTCTCTTTCACTAATCTCCTAATCCATTTCATCTTCTTTTCATCTCAACCTATTACATCCTAATATACTTAACCTCACCCAATGTTACACTTACCTTAACATATTAATCCATTATTTCCAATTCCTAAAGTCTTAAACAATATCCCTTAATTAAATTTATGTTCTTTCATCTAACATTTATCATCTCACTTATGACATGCCATGTTCTTACACATGCATCTTATATACATCATTCATACGACATGCCATACTAATTTCTTTCACATAACCACACCATTCCTTATGTATTCCATATCACTCATGTGTTACACATCATGCTACCATCCTAACATTCTATGCCTTTATGCTATACATCTATATCCACATCATGGCATACATGACATACACATAGTCATGCCTGTATCACATACCTACACATCCTTTTCACATCCAATTCACATCCATATCATCCTATATCCTTAATTTACACATTTTAGCATACATTTCACATACATATTCACATAAGCACCCATGCAAACACAACTTCCATACATATACCCAAACTTTAATTCCATATTTTTCCTAACATACAAGTTATGTTTCAATTAAATTCACTTACAGTGGGCTCCTAGACATGTTGATGCCACTCCAAAATCATTGAATCCATCTTCCTCCACCTTTAACCACCATTTCCAAAACTTCTATAATAGGTTCCAACTTTGAAAATTCCTACAAAATCATACATAACCCTAAATTGAAATCTCTTTTGAGGGATAATATGTACACTTCAAATACTCTCTAAGAAAAATAAACCTTGAAAAGAATCACTTATACATCAAAATGGCACTATTCATCAAGTGCTCATAACTTTATTTCTAGACATCCTTTTCTACTTTTGTCAGTTGGAATGGATTCATTACATCATAGAGGTTCAGAACCATATAAATTTTGTGTGTTTTTAGGATGGGAGGAAAGAGAAAAGAAATGAAAAATGGAGGCTCCCATGGCTTGAAATGGCATCGGCCTTTTCTGAAGGAAGGAGAAGATGACTCCTTTTCATACCATCCTCTAAACACACATGTCCCTTTATGTCCATAAGTAAAGTGGATGGCCACGATCATGCCATGTGTCGATCGGACGGCCCAAATTAATCCTATTTTGCTTTAAACTTTGAAAATTCAAAATAATTTCAATAGACCTCAAAAAATCATAATTCCAATTCCAAAAATCCTCAATTAAATTCATTAAAGGTCCCTCAAAATTTCAGCCAAAAACTCCATCAGGAGCTAGGATTACTATTCACCCAATGTCATTTTAATCTTTAAAAATTCATAAATTCATTAAAGGTCACATTGTTCTTTTCTCTTTCATCTCTCTATCAAGTCCCTTCAATATTAGGGCTATCATCATGCCATGCTCCACATGTATAGGGTTTTCATCATAAAAAAACATGTCATGTATAATGCAGTTATGCAAATGGCAAGATGCGACCTAAGTTACATAATAATGCTCGGGCTTAGTAAGAAATGTGTCAAGGAAAAACAATAGCCCTCATCTTCAGGGACCTTGATAGCTAATTCTTATACTTAGTTCTATCATAATTCTCACAGTACAATGTATCATGTGATTCATCCGCTAACCATTAATATCTCACTTCTGTTACACTTTTAACTTCATTAGCTCTACTTTCCTACTTAAATCTCTCATTTCCTATTACCCCTTAATACAATTATCCTAGGCTTTAGTCCCATAACTTTCTATACCTTTCATAAGTTGACAATAACTCTTTTAAGAAACTTCAAACTATAGGTAACTAAATTGCATTATTCGTAGGCCATTCAATTTTCCTCTTTCCCAAGTTCTGAAGACATTTAATCTCACTAGGTATAATATATTAGTCATTCCTTTCTCATTAATAACTCTTGAGTCTGCTCTACCATTTCCATCTCCTAAAGTTCTCTCAGATTTCTTTTTTTCTTTTCATTAGCTTCCTTATAATGTCATTTGTCTTTCATACTCTAATTCTGAAAAGTATACTATCTTCTTATTACTTTTTATCAATTGTTTATTCTCAATACTTAATCAATTTTTTTTATCCTTCTTTCCCTATCAAGAACTTGATTCACTTAATAATCAGCTTATAATTATCTTACAATTACAATGCAATACACAAAGGGTACTATACTTTCTCCTTGTAATTGCTTATATCCTCTATTTGCCTACATAACCATACCATTTCTCCCTGCCATCCACAAGCCTATTAGTCCTCTATTAAAGCCTTATCACCTTTTTATGGCTTCATTATCAACATCAGCAGCCTCAATTTAGGAGGAAGAGGATCATATAGAGTTATAGCACTATTACCTTAGCCTCACTATTTTCTATCCTAAGAAGTTCACATAGTTATTTCATCAATTACTTATCAACAACTTTTATCTACCAACAGTGTAGCAACTATCCATATCCCAAAACTCCTAAGGCACTCGTGCATTAATGTCCAGAACCACCTAAACTCGCTCTTATACCATAAAATGTAACACCCCCTGCCTATTCTAGAAGAAAACAGGCAAAGTATACTACTTCTCATGAGGTCACCCATCCTTAGATTTCCCCAGGGGCCTTTCATTTAACTTCTACTAGGGTTTCTCCTATTCATTATGGAAATTTTATTTAATGCTTCTAGTGATCTAAGTTAAACCTCATAGGCATATGACACATCCATGTATGAGCTTACAGTCAAATATCAGCCTAAGCAGTAATTACAGCTAAGAACTCATTTCACACTATTTAGGTTTCATACAGGCTAACTAAGCATCATCACACTTAACTACTTATAGTAACATGTAGGAGTGCCTCTAGCTACTAAACCAACATAAGCTAATCAGATAATATCATACCTAGATAGTTGTTGGCTACACTATTGATCATCTTCAACGTATCATTCCAATCTACCATCTGTGCATTGAACACCCAATATACTGAGTATACACTTAGTGGTGAGTTTAACCAAACATACTATGTATCACTATCACATGAAAGCTCACATAGCTATTGACTAAAATCCTTGTCTACCAGTAAGTTACCCTTCAGTGCCCTGAACACCACTGTGTCAAGCTCGAGAATTACTATTCATCGAATGATGGTTTTTCAGGCATTACACAAGTTATACTATAGTAGGCATATCATAGGTATGGTGAATTAGCAATAACCACATAAATACAAGAATGTGTAAGTTAGACACGCAATCCAATGTCATAATGCATGCACAAATATAAAAATATTAGCATATATAGATTCCATTTATGTATGTGATCAATTTCAATCTTTATCCCTTTTTTTATCTATTTAGAGTTATGGATTATTTTAGTGTCCCATATATATATAAAAGTCATATACCCAGCACATTTATACATCCATGTGCATTCGTGCATTTGCAACAGTTACATTATAATGAAGAATAGAGGTAGCATAATAAAGATATATAAAAGATAGATATCTTGAAACATGAGCACCATACCGTACCACACATAAAATTCAATATTGTAACCAATAGATATCCTATCTATTGATTTCATACATTGATCTTCTTAAGTCATATTATACTGAAATTTTGTTATACCTGTACTTAATAAATAACTAACCAAAACTAGATAATAAGACTAACTGGGCCTGATAGCCATATCTATCTGTAGATCATAATTGGACCTGTATATCATAAACTAGACCTAAAGGTCATAACTGGACCACAAAGGTCATAAATTGGACCCGTATGGCATAAACTGGACCCAAAGGTCATAACTAGACCCATAGGTCATACATTGGACCTTTAGGTCATAATAATAAACACCAAAGTGCTCTAGCAGCTGCTAATCACCCTAGTTGAATGGTCAGCCTATCCAATCTAGGTTGTTTACTAGTATAGGGTACTCACCATATTCATTTCTATTTCACCATCTTAAAATGTTTTGAAGTAGATTTTAAAAGTTATTCGGTCAAGAAATAACCAAACGGGGAAAATAGTTTTCATTATTAGTATACATATCCTAAAATCATCAACATGCATAGCCAATAAGGCATCATGACATAGCATAAGCATAGGTATACTTGTATTTACAACATGTATTACTTGAGCATAATTCATTCTTCTAGCTTATTACACCTCTTTTTGTAACCAATATAGGTTTCAGCCACCTTGATATATCATAGAAACAAATTCATGGCTTTGCATAAATCTCTCATTTCATAGGTTTAGTACATACATGGCATCATTCTATAAGTTATATAGCCCAAACACATGTTATACACAGATTTATCATCAAAGTTTGCACAAAGGACCAATTGGCCACCTCATAAAACATAGATAAACTTAATCAATTTCTCATTAGAACTATAAAATTAGGCATGATAAAAATCTCTTTATGCTACTCGACATCTCTATCAAGCCAAATTACGCATACATAGCATGTTGGCCATGTCAACGTCAAAAGTATATTTTAAAAGGCCATTTTGCTCAAGCATTAAAGTCACACTCATCACATTATTTCATTTATTTTACTCGTATTAAGCCACCATAATACATCACATAACCCCCATTTTCCTTTATTCATAACTACACAAATCACATGAGCATTTATTACTTTAATTATACATAAGTTATGAATGTGACATATAAATTCCACATGTGCTTTATTAATTATAAATATGGAATTTCTTGCTTGAGGTGAATTTCTATATCATATATATGCTACACACACCAATCACACATAAACTTATCACTTTTCTTTATTTTCAAGTTCTAATTCACTAACCATGACTATGTCTCCATATTATGCTCATGAATACATAAAAATTCTCTTAGATCATTTTTAGGCAATTTAGCCATATTAAACAAACATGCCATTATCATATATCCACCATTGTATGCTAGCTCACAAAAATACCCTCCTACATATATATAAATATATA
>CANXYI011270739.1:0-23060 GCA_948208565.1 Hura crepitans | reverse complement strand
TTTTTAAAGTTTAGGATTTTGGGGTTTAGGTTTAGGATTTTAGGGTTTTGGGTTTTAGGTTGAGAGTTTAGTTTTTTTCGGTTTTAGGATTTAGGGTTTTAGATATAGGGTATAGGGTTTAAGGTTTGGGATTTAGGGTTTAGGTTCGGGTTTTAGTGTTTACGGTTTAGGTTTTGGGTTTAGGGTATAGTTTAGCATTTTAGGGTTAGGGTTTAGTGTTTTAGGGTTTATTTTTAAGGTTTAGGGTTTGGGATTTATTTGCTTAGGGTTTGGAGTTTAAGTTTTAGTGTTTTTGATTTTGGATTTTGGGTCTCGGGTTTAGGTTTTTAGGATTTTAGGGTTTTGCCTTTACGATTTTATTGTTTAGGATTCATGATTTCACTGTTTTGGATTTAAGCTTTAGTGTTTTGGGTTTTGAGTTTAGGGTTAAGGTTAGGGTTGTAAGGTTTAGGGTTTAGGATTAGGTGTTTTAGGGTTTGGGATTTAGTGTTTAGGGTTTAAGATTTGTTGTTTTATGGTTTAGGGTTTATTATTTAAAGGTGCGACATGGTACAATACGATATGGTATTTCATGGTTTGTTGGGTTTCATGCGTTGTGGTATGATATGGTACAACATGTATTGTATAGAGTGTTGTATGGTTTGGTACTATATAGTATGGTACTATGCTGTGTGGTACAGTATTGTCCTGTATGGTGTTGTACTATATGGTACAGTACTGTGTTGTATGGTATTGTACTGTGCAGTGTGGTACTGTACAGTATGGTACTGTATTGTGTGGTACGGTGTTATACTGTACTGTGCGGTATGGTGTTGTGCTGTTCAGTGTGGTGCTGTGCTGTACGGTGTGGTACTGTACTGCATAATGTGATACTGTATGGTATTGTGCTACATGGTACTATACTACACTGTGTTGTACGGTGTGGTACTATATAGTATAGTATTGTACTACGCTGTGTTGTATAGTATTGTGTTGTACGGTGTGGTAATATATGGTACTGTGTTGTACGATACTGTATAGTATTGTGTTATACTGTATGGTACAGTGTATGGTATGGTAGTGTGTGCTCTATGGTACTATGTTGTACTCTATGATACTATGTTGTATAGTACTGTACTCTATGATATTGTGCTATGCTACATGGTACTGTGTTGTATGCTATTGTACAATATGGCACTATATTATACTATATAGTGTTGTATAGTGCTTTGCTGGGTGTACTTTTTGTCATTTTTTAACTTATTATATTCTTAAATATATAATATGATATAGTACTATATGATATTTTTAACTTATTATATTATTAAAATAATATTATATTCTTTAAAGTATTTTTTATTTTATTGAATTTAATTATTATTTATTTTAATACTGAATTTAAAAATCAATAATATCTTATTAAGATATTTAATTAATCTAAAAATGTATTATATTATAATTTATTTTTTCATAACATTATAATGTTCAATATATTATGAAAATTAAAATAAAACTGAAAAATATAAAATACATATTTAATATTTTTATATTTCAAATGTAAAAATTCACTTATAAATAAATTATGCAGAAAAATTAATATTTAAATAATTATCTATTTTTAATTTTAAAATACTGAATCAACTCTTAATTAATCCAATTATTAAATTTGAAATTTTATTCCAATGACTTTTATTTTAATATAGTATCGTATAGTATGAATACTACAGTATGGTATAATGCAATATTATACGGTATAATAGGATCCGAAATAGTATGTATTGTATAATGCAATACATAGTATTGTACTACATGGTATGGTATGCTATACAATGCATTATAACTTTAGTTTATATGGCAAGTTATGGTACAAAATGGCATCAAATTATATTATACAATAACATACCGAATACAATATAGGATATCATAATAGATAATATCATAATGTATCATACAATGCAACATAAAATAAAAATTATCTTACCATAACATACAAATGGAAGTAAAATCATAATGATTTAGTATATTGTCTATGGTTTACTATACAATATAGTACATGTGAAAGCCAAGCTATATCATACAGTACTATATCGTAGTATTGTGTGGTACTGTACTATATGGTATGGTACTACATAGTGTTGTATTATTTATTATAACGTTTATATATTATAATATTTGTATAATTGTTATATTATTTTATTTATTATAATATTATTTTTTATTATATTATTGTTTATTGTAGTATTTTTATAATTATAATAGTATAATACTCATTCTGAAACCAACCCATAATTAAAGTAAAGAAATTTTTTTTACTTTATGTTTTGTGTATAGTCAATATATATGATTAAATTATCAATGTATACTACTGAATTAGTAAAATAAAGGAGCAATACCAACCTTCTTGATAGAACAAGAAATTAGATATTGCTCATTTACTTAGTTTTCAAGAACTCGGATACGTTACACCACAATAAGGCATAAGTCATCGATACAAATATGATAAGGGGCTTTGGCCCTTTGTAGTAGCATTCCTATCTGAAGAAGGACTAGAACTAGGTATTTGTAATAACAGAAATAAGAAGCTTTATAATTAGATTTGAATGCCTTATTCTTTATTTTAAAATATTATGATTTATTTATAATTATTTTATATTTTATACATATATCTTTATATATTTTGGTAGGGTATTGTACTACTGTACGGCATTTTATGGAACTGTACGATATGGTATGGTATTACACGGTATGGTACAGTCTAATAGTTGTAATAACAAAAATAAGAAACTCTATAATTAGATTGAATTGCAAAATTCAAGAATTTTTCTAAATTAACATTAGATTTGAAAGCCTTATTCTTTATTTTAGAATATTGTGATTTATTTATAATTATTTTATATTTTATAAATATATCTTTATATATTTTGGTATGGTATGGTACTATTGTACGACATTTTATGGAACTGTACGCTATGGTATGGTACTACCCAGTATGGTATGGTTTATATGATGTTGTACTATGCTGTAGGATATAGAATGGTATGGTAATATACAATATGGTATGGTATAGTTTTGTACTATATGGTATGTAATGGTACTATGATATGGTATTATATGGCATGGTACCGTATGTACAGAAAGGTAAGATATACAATAGTATGGTACTGTATGTTATAGTATAATATAGTATGGTACTACTTCATACAGTATTGTTTGGTATGGTATTATACGACTGTCTGGATATACTGTGATATTGTATGGTGTGGTACAGTATGATACATTTGGAATTGTATGGTATGGCACAGTTTTATATGGTATTGTACAGATGGAACTGTATGGTGTGATATTGTTTAGTATGATACTATATATGGCATTGTATGGCGTGATATTGTATGGTATAATACTATACAGTATGGTACTGTATGCAATGGTATGGTAATGTATGTTAAGACAAAAAAATCTACTAATTATAAATAAGACATTGAATAATACCATACCATTAAACGCTATAAAATATTTACTTTTCTCAACACAATATAATAATACCATATCCTACAATGTATAATACAGTATTACAATGTATGGTACAATATAGTATTGTATAGTATGCTATACTACAGCATGGTATGGTATATTATGGTATGGTATAATGTAGTACTGTATGGTATAATAGGGTACGATATGGTATATATTATATAACGCAGTATGGTATAGAACGGTATAGTATTGTATAGTATGGTATGACATGGTATGGTATGCTCTGGTATGGTATGATATAATACGGAATGACATGATACAATGCATTATAACTTTGGTTTGTATGGCAAGTTACGGTGAGATGTGGCATCAAATTATATTATACAATAGCATACCAAATACAGCATAGTGTATCATAACACATAATATCATAATGTATCATATAATACAACATAAAATCAAATTATCTTACCATACAATATAAGTGGAAGTAAAATCAAAATGGTATGGCATAGTGTATATGGTTTACTATACAATATAGTACTAGTGAAAGCAAAGCCATTTCATACAATACTATATCATATCATACCATACAAAACTATTTCATACCCATACAAGTAAAAGCAAAGCCATGATGCTTACGTAATGCTATCTGATACCTTTAAATCGCCTAACCCTGCATTTAATATCCCTAAACTGCCCAACCCTCTATCTGGTACACATAAATCGCTTACCCCTTTATCTAGTACCCCTAAACCACCCAACCAAGGGTGAGCATGGTTCGGTTATATCCGAACCGAACCATTTTAGTTCAATTTCTTATTTGATTATTCCCATTATTCGATTCGATTTTGGTTAATAATTTTCTAAAATTTCAGTTATTCGATTTTTTCAAGTTTGGTTAACCAAAATTTTATAAAATTACGTCGTTTTAAGAAAAAATTTCCCTTTTTATGCATTTTTCAAAAGTTCAATTTACTAAACTTCAATTTTTTTATACCTCAATTTGGTTCAATTTGTATAAAAGTTCACCTCAGTTTCGGTTTGAAAATTTTTCAAAGTTCAATTTTTTATTATTTCAATTCGATTTGGTTATAATCAAAAATCAAACCATGCTCTCCCCCTACGCTCAACCCACATCATTATATAGAAATTGGGCTTATATCTGATTCCTTTTTCTTTTTTTCCTTTTTCATTCCTTTTTTAATCTTATAATTAATCTAGCAAGTTGAAAGTTTCATATATATTTTAAGTTTTCTGTACAATTGCAAGTCATTTCTATCTATTTACAATTTCACCTATGCTATGTCAATTTTACTATTAGCTTTTTTAATAAAATTTAGTATATCTATTTATATATGCATAGTAAATTTTATATGTACACAATCTCAATAATACAATATGGTATGGTATAGTACGATACGGTATGGTATAATTTGATATTATATGGTATAGTATTCTATAGTTTGATATGATAAGATACAATATAATACAATATGGTACAGTACAATATAATATGGTAGAATACAATATTTTATGATATGGTTTGCTATCATACAATATGGCATGGTTCGATATTATACGAATTGTACTATGGTACGATACAATACTATATGATACTATATGGCACAATATGATACTATATTACATCGTTTGGTAGGACACAATATGAACACGATATGATAGTACCACGTACAATAATGTATGATACAGTATTGCAATATAAAATACTACATAATATCGTAATATATGTCATGGCATGTACAATAGAGTATGATATGATATGGTACAATTTATACGATATTATATGGTATGATATACTATCGCAGAGTATAATATGTTAGCATACTATACGACATAATATTATATGGTACAGTATAATATGATATGATTAGATATAATATTATATGTATCCTACTATATGATATAATATGATCAAATATGATCAATTATGGTATGATATGCCATGATATTAGTATGATCAATTATGATACTCTAATATGATATAATATGATTTGTTATAATTATGAATAATACTGTGGGATATAATTTTGGTTTGTATGGCGAGTTATGCTATGGTGCGGTTTCAATCATATTACACAACATAGTATAATACAATAACATAAGATAAACACATAATGCCATAACAAATTGAACAATACCAACACACAAACAAAAATTATCATACCATACCACACAAGCGGAAGCAAAGCCATGAGCCATGCCATATAGTACAAGTGGAAGCAAACCCATGCACCATACAATATTACATCGTTCCGTACCATGTGATTCTCTTTTTACTTGAGACACGAGCACCACATATAAATGCCCTGAAGAAATGGCTTTTACAATATTAACATCATAATATGTTACAGACAATCTAACGATTAGAGAAACAAAAGATTAACAGAAGATGCAGAATATCCAACACAATGAGAAACTCACGCCACAAGTAGCGAATACAATGGCACAATGTTGGAAAGGGCACCATAAACAACAGGCAACATACATAACCGCACAAAACATGCACAGAGACATCATATATGCAATACCAAGATCGCGAGGCACTACAAAGGACAAAATATAAATAAAGAAATTCTAAAAGTAAAGTGTTTCTCGCTTGGTTTAAGGATATACAATGCATATATCACAACCACAATTGGGGAAGATCATAAAAATACCCATGAAACCTTTCGAAGTCTTTAAGAGATGGCTCAAGATTATCATATGTGACAGTTCGGGATGCGACCAATGAGTCTGCATTGTTCTGGCAGCAAATATGAGATTACTTGCCCATTGAGTGCAAAAAGCTCACCGTCAATGCCACAACCATTGTGTCTGTGCTTGCCAGATTTTATCTTCAGAGACTTCACCTGCAGAAGCTTGGGTAAGATGATGCCCACACAAACCATTTCACACTTAAAGACACGATGGTCACAACTCACAAAGCAAACCCGCATGAATGGACATGGTATATTTCTCCACTCACCATTGTGATTTTATCCCTACTTCTTCCGCACAACACTAAAGCAATATGCAAATCATATGTATTTCCATCAAATAGAAGTACTAGGTTTATGCCTATCATCCACCAGCACCACATATTATTTTGAGATCTAGCCATCTGTCCTCCTCATGAATTTGAATGTTTGTTCATTAAAAAGCCAACAAATTCATATGCATGAATGAAGGGTTAGACATTTGGATTATATATCCTCATGTAAGTTAGGTTGGGAATGTTGCTCTTTGGATGAGTATGCCAAGGATCAAAAATTTTAAAAAGTCAACAAAAATAACAGCATATACCCATACAGAAAAATCATTCACACTTTCTCTCTCACGCACTACTCTCAATTATCCCTTTATCTCAGAATTGTACAAAAAAGAGAGAAAGTTCGTTGGTTTCACTCAAGGACAGATATGAAACAAAATTAATTCGTTAAATCAAATGTTAAGGCTCCAATTCAGTTTGCTTGTGCACATATACAGAATCGGTACTTAGGGGTCCATTCGGATGAAGGTTTAATAAAGCAAGGAAAGGTAAAGTAGCGAATTTATTTTTATTATGTTTGGAAGAAAGGTATGGGATTTGGAGGTTTAATACATTTTTTTTGTTTGGTAGGAAGGTATCATAAAATAAGATTAGATATTAAAATTACAATTACCCATTTAGAAATATTATAGGTGTAGGTCGAATAAATATGTAAGGGATAAATTTCAAATTCTATTAAAAGAATAGGATAATATTGAAAAATAATTTTGGGGCAACTCCAAAAACCTCCACTTTGAAGGCACAATGAACACATGAAAAATAAAGGATTTTTAGCCCTCCAAATACCTCCATTTACCTTACTCTACCTCTCAAACCTCACACCCAACCACCAACCCTACCTTCTAATACTTTATGAAACCTCCAAAAATCTCCATCCAGACATACCCTGGAAAAAAGTAACATGGAAAAGCATGCTTAAGTGTAGTAGTGCATAAATTTACTGAATAGACACCACGCCAACACAAACCAAATAAATACACAAGCTACTTCTGATGCATATCTTTGCAATCTCCTTAATTTCAATGACATTAAAATCGGACTTGGCTGCATCACTCATCACAACTATGCTTTAATTTAATAACATAGTTTCAAGACTCTGTTCAATATAATTAAAATGGTTTTCTATTTTGAAAGCAAGAAAGTATCAGAAGAGGACATGCCCGTACCTTGATGTACTCTACATATGGTAGCGACAGATGCCGACCCATCTGTAACAGCAAGACAAATCTCAATAGCCTTAGTCGCCCACTACCATGAACTAATAGCATATCCATGGTGTTGTCATCATGCTCAGCTCTTGGTGCTACCACCTGGGAACTTTGGACAGTTCTACAAGAATGGTTGCAAACCAGTATGCCAAGAAATTGCCCCTTCTTCAGTTCCCATTTATCTTCAAACCTAGGCACAACTTCCTTTCTCGTTGCTGCTCCTAAATCATCTGGTGGCCCTGGCAATTCAATAGGGTTTTCCACATCCCAATTAGGCTCAGTATCCCATTTAGGTTCGGCATCCCAAATTGGACCTGGATCAGACAATGTTGAAGATATATCTTCTCTATCGTTAACAGCTGCATTTCCCCAAGAAGATCTGGAGGGATCATGTATAGATGTCAATCCAGTCCATCCCTTATCTGTCTTTGATTTTGACCTGGTCCTAGGCCAGTTTGGAGTTGTTGATAGAGGTAACTGAGGATGAATGACTTCTGTCTCCGCCGTTACATTGCCCCTCCCAGACGAAAGACGTTTTGCTTTAGGATCTATGCCTCGAACATATTCAGATGGTTCTGTGCTAGCATGAGTGCTACTACAAGTTTTATCCAACTCTCCCCCAGACAATCGACTAGGGGTCATTATTGAGTCAATACTTGATAAACTGGAGGCTCTAGGGATCCCTTCTGCATTCGATCTCTTCATGATATCTGTGTACAGGTCTGACATGTCAACTACCTCACAATCTGATTGTTTTCCTTCCCGATCTGCACTCATTGCTGGAAGATACTCCAATTCAAAGCTGTATTTCGGTAAGCATAAGAACTTGAGAACTCCAGCAACAAGATACCGCAAAGGACCAAAGCGCCTCTGATATCTCTCAGAAAGTTCCAACACTGCAGAGAATTTGAAGATAAAAATTATTAACAAATATTTTGCTATCTGCGTAAAGAAATCGAAACTTAAAAGAACTCAAAATCATGCATCTACCAGATCTCCAGTCTTTTTACAAGCCAAAAAGTGAAATGATAAAAAGAAACATGACCCAGCCATTTACCAATACTATCAACCATATGAGAAGATAAAACTCCAACAGGTCCAGTTGATAGTCATACATAATGTGAAGTACTCTTGTTACCCCTACAAGTTATACCTCAGACATCAACCAAGGACTGTAAATTTCTGGAGGTTTCAGTTCCCTGTTTCCACCCTTAACAAGGAATTAGGCATTTTGATGGCTCATATTGTCATCCAGTTCACCTTGTTTCCACCCTTCCAGACTAGGGGAAGTACCTTACATATGACTCAATTAACACACTCGGGCATTTCATACTTGTATTCTTTATATTATTCTCATTATGCATGCTCGATGATTTTCTAGCATGCTCCCTCTCTAGTCAAGCACAAGTATTATAGAAATAAGCAGATTTTCCATATTATATACTATAAGACCTTTAAAATAATTTATAAAGAACTTAAACGACCAATACTTTATTGTAAGGTCTTTTAGCACTTTCATCATGGATTAATGCGGTAATCTTGAACTCACCATCGCTTACAAAACCATAATATGAAACTGTCATCCCATAGTGAACAACACCGGTTTGAATCCACTCTACAGCAAAGACATCTGTAGCAGTGAGACCCCCCTGAAAAAGGAAAAATAAACAAAAGCATTTCAACAGCATGAATTGGAGCTCTCTAACATGACTTTACAGGAAGAACAAATTTTCAACCATAGGCACAGAGATTATAGCATAAGGACCAAAAGTTCATTAAATTATCCATTCCCTCTGCCAAGTATAAAGAAAATAAAATTTCAACACTTCCACCAGTAACTTGTTACATGTAAGATAAGAGGCACAAAAAGGGGAGCAAGTTTGAATAGCCAAAGAGAGAATTCTGTTATTTTAGCCACTGTTTAGCTGGCAAAATTCTATGCTCATCCAAGGTAGCTCACACCTTCTTTACTTTTAGCACAGCTTAGCAGGTCCTTTTATATAAATATCTTTGCATTGAGGATTATGCTTGAATTATCAATTCTCTGTTTTATCTTCCTATATTATTCTCACTACTTCGCCCGCTTTCTTCTTGCTGTCTCTATCTTCTTCTTCTTCTTCTTTCATCAAGATTCTAATCACTTATCAGGTTCTTTTTCTGATTACTCCTAACATCTGGTATGAGAGCAGCAACTATCCTTGAGGGCCAAAATGAGCAAAAGTGCAAGACAACCCCAAAGTTCTTCACAGGAAGATCCAACTTCCCATGGATGAGACAGGAGCAACTGCACTCAAAATTTAAGAGCAAGGGGATGTACATCTCCAGAAGTTGGAATTCAGATTTGGAAATGGCTTACTTCTAAATCCATACGAGAGAGGTGAATATGCTGAGCAATGAAGAATATACATCAATCGCCTTCTACCCTAATGCAAACTGCCCATTTTCAATGTTAATGAAGGATGTTTATGGATCAGTAAGTGTTGCAAATACTTCCAGATTTTCAAGGATCTACCAGAGTGTCAAGTAGACATTGCAAGCCTCATCTTGACTAGGAACTCTGAATCCTAGATCCTAAATTGGAGTAGGGGGCAAAGGCCATTGCTTAGGAGTTCGAGGAAGCCTTAGGTAGGTGACTTAGGGAAATGTGTGACGACGATGCGGTGGAACAGATGCAGCGACTCAGACAAATGAGAACAGCAGAAGAATACCAGGATCAATTTGAAACCTCAAATTGAAGATGGAAAAAATCCACCCTCATCACTTAGAGGCTTTTTACATGTCGAGCTTCATCAGAGGGTTGAAAGATGAAACCAGGTCCTTCACCAAGATGCTCAACCCTAGTATTTTTACACTGCTGTCAAA
Organism: Hura crepitans; assembly: GCA_948208565.1. Lineage (NCBI taxonomy): Eukaryota > Viridiplantae > Streptophyta > Magnoliopsida > Malpighiales > Euphorbiaceae > Hura > Hura crepitans. The sequence goes on along the minus strand of CANXYI011270739.1, from coordinate 12,485 downwards.
CAAACAAGGCTACAAGAAATTCATATATAGGCCACCCTCAAATCAAGAACCTTCTCCAAGACTTCCCACCTACAATGTCTGTGGGCCTCATCCAATTCAGAGGCCCAAATCAACATTCGGCCCAATACTCCCAACCCCCAATCCACAAGCCAGCTACAGCACAATTTTAACACCATTAAAACAAACCAAATGCCTGCTCACAGAAACCTCAAAGATCAGAAACTCTCCAACTCTAATTCCAACACCTCCTCACCCAAAATTCCACTCCAAAAGCAAAATCAATCCCCTGGTTCATGCTACAAATATGGAGAACAGTACTTTCCAGGTCAACAATGCTCCACTAAGAAAAGACGATGGTCTGGACGTTAAGGAATGGCAAGAAGCTAATGAAGGGCTAGAACCAGACCTAGTAACAGTTGAAGAATATTTTGCCTATTGTTAAATGCAGTTGAAGGGGGTCTTAGTGACAACATACTCAAAAGACCAAATGAACAAAAAAGTTATTATGGTTCTCATAGACAGCAGGAGTACGCATAGCTTTATAGATTCCTAAGTGGCAAAGAATTCAAGCTCAGATCTCTCAATTCAACCCAGTCATGTTGACTGTTGCCAGGACACAAGCAACGAGATATTAGATTGTTTCACAATGGCCAGAGGAAAAGGAAATTACAAAATATAATAAACTAATAAAAAAATTAATAAATATAAAGAGCACCCTACAGCTAAGCACTGATTGGGTATTCAAGTTTATGCAAAATCACATAAGAAATTGGTTGGAGAAATTTAAAATAAGTGTTCAAGTACCTTCACAATAGCTATAGCAGCAGAAACTGGATCTCTTACTCCCAAAACAGTCCACACTAATGAATTATCTGAACCAGCAGGAATAATTCCAATTGGTATGGAAATTCCTTCTTTCTGGTTATCTCTACTAAGTAAACCATTTAAAACCTGCAAATAACAAGAAATCACAAGATCCATTCAATGCATAACACCTACACCAAGAAACAGAAAAGGCAAACGTATTTTCAAGTCTCTGTACTTTTGGAGTTTTTTGTCATCAAGGCCCTATACTTTGATTTTGCAACATTGAGCCCCTGTTTTTTTTTATTATTTTTCACATTAAACCCTTGTACTTTTATTATGTCTCCTATTAAGCCCAAATTAGACGGAAAAATGCAAGTGCTTGATGTGTGCTTTTTCGTCCAATAAGGGCTCAATGTGAACGCACACATATGATTCTGGCCAAATTGACATGAGTATCAACATCATGTTTAAACTCGAATGTAAAGACTATACTATTACAAATACAAGACATACATTAGGACCTAGAATAGAAAACAAAGACATAATCCAACTAAACAATGTTTGGGGCAAAATCTATAGCCACGTTGTAAGTGAGAGCATGCAAAGCATAAATATCTAAGGAGGACAACAATTTATGTTACGGTATTAAGATTAAGAATTAGGTTTAGGAAGTATTTTATTTATGATAGAATTCTTTGTTAGGAATTAATAAAACTTTCCTAGTTTAAATAGGATTCTTTAGATATTAGGAATTAAATAAAGCCTTCCTAGTTTAAATAGGATTTGTTATTTCCTAATTAGAAGAGAATTTTTAGGCTTACAACCTCTATTTAAAGAGGCTGAATTTAATCAATAAAATAAGAAATTTCCAGCAGAAAAGCATCAAAAGATAGGCAACTCTCTTTAACGAGTTCCAAGGTGCGCAACTCCCTTAGACGGCTTGCAATTGTCTAGCAATCCAGGACCGTAACATTTGGTATCAAAGCCTTACAACACGGGCACCACTAATAAGAATGACGATATGAAAGTTGTCTAGCAATCTGAGACCGTAACAATTTAACACCACATAACTTCATAAGTAAGATGAATTCTTAAGAATAAGATGCAAGAAATTGGGGAAATTCTATAAAGATAAACATTTATTTCATATCAATGTCATAGCACCTTGCATGAATGATGAAGAAATTTTAATATTTGAGAAGTGCAGTCCACTACAGCTGAAGGGGTCTATGGAGCACAGATTACTCTAATAAAAGCAATGAAATTCAGAGCATAATATTTGCTCGTCCAAAAATTGTGTTATGGAAATTTGTAAGTGTAATAGCAGATAAAAGAAACAAAATGAACTTTACTAGAAGTAGTGCAAGAATTTTGAAAACACTTCACTGATAAAGGCAATTCATATGGATAGAACTAGCCCCCAAGTACAACACTGATAATACCATGCAAGGATGGTGGATGTCTGCCATATACAATTTGAAAGGGACTCATCCAGTGAAGAATGGAAACCCGTGTTGCAAGAATACTCAGCCTAAGCATGAAATTTAAACCAAGAATTTTGCCGACAATAGTATGTCTCAAGGCATCAATTAACCACCACAGCCTGTAGGAAGAGCCCATACAAAGTTAAGTCCACCTAATGCGAAAAAACCCTTGCAAACAAAACCCGAGTAACAGCTTAATGACTATAAAAAATTTCATAATGGAAAAATACCTACATATTTAAAAACTTGCAAGAAAAGTCATCTTGATTGGTTTTATAAGATTTTTTAATTTTAAATGATAACGTACCCATTAATATCAATTGAGGAATGTCATATAAGAGCATTACGTCATTTGACAACTAAAAAATGGACATGTCAGCTGCAAATATGGTAATGCCAAGTGCACATGAAAACAAAAAGACATCATTATATTGCCATTTATACAACTAACGTGTACATCTTTTTTAGTCACAAGTGATGTGGTGCTCCAACATGGCATTTTTCAGCTGTTGCCAATAGTCACATCTTCATTTATTAACCGAAAATCTTGTGAAACCAACGAAAGTGACTTTTCTCGCAAACTTTTAAATGTTTAAGCATTTTTCTATTACAATTTTTTTTATTGTTACTAAGTCGTAATTAGGGTATAAGTCTAGTAACCATTGATGAAATTAAGCCAAGAACTCACATCCCATTTCAAGTGCAGACAAAAGAAATTTGCATATACTTGTTTAAGTGTTTTTAAATAACCTCCATGGCACCAATGAGTATCATGAGATTGTCCAAAATCTTCTCCTAAGGTAAGCAAGATTTGTAAAATAACTGTTGCCTAGCCAAGTGAGAACCAGTACGCATCTAGATTCTGAAAATTTTGATCCATAAGTGGTTTAGAGTACTCAGTCTTTAAGAGCTTTCAAAACGCTGAAATCAAGGGAATATGGTATCGCCAAAACAAAAAAATAAGCATGTTGGGATGCCCGGAAAGTGCATCAGCCCTTTTATAGTCCTTGCCTACTTTATAAATAATAGCAAGGCCAGAAGAGTGGAGTTTCATAAGGAGGTATTTCTAAGGTTCAAAAAATATACTTCAAGCTGCAATGATCAAAGAAAAAATTTGATTACGCAAAAGATAATGTTTCCAGTTATGCAAAGGAAGGACGAATACCAATAATTCTCAATCATAAGTAGATTTAATCCTATTAGAGAAAGAAAACCCCCTACTAAAGTAGCCAATAGGATGATCGCATTGTAGAAGAACTACCCCACACCATCAGAGGATGCATGACACTTAGTGGTAAATGGCTGGGTGAAATCCGACAATTTTAACATAGGGACTGATGAAGTGCCTCCCTAAGCTGTTGGAATGTTGTTCCAGCTACATGTGACTAATGGAAGTCACCTTTTTTGTCAACTCAGTGAAGAGGGCGAGAGATAATCACATAATTGCAGACAAACCTCCTGAGTTCAAAAACGAAAAATCTAACTTTTTCCACATTTTCTGGACTGGGCCACTCCAAGACTGCTGAAATTTTTTTTTGGACCGACAGCAACCCTTTCTTGTGAAACAACGTGACCAAGAAAAATTAACCACTTCTGCCCAAACAAACATTTATTTGGATTCACAAGAAAAAGTTAGCAGAGAGAAGTTGAAAAACAGTGCATAAGTGGCCATGATCTTCCTGGATGTTGGGGTAATAAATTAAAATATTGTTAGAAAACACCAATATGAACTTTCAAAAGTATGATATTGTCATTTATCGCAGATTGGAAGATAGATGGGGCATTTTAAGGCCAAAAGGCATCACACAAAATTCATGATGCCCCGAGTTAGTGCAAAAAGTTGTCTTAGGATGTCTTCTAGATTAAAATACGAATTTGTTGATACCTAGAACAAAGGTATATTTTAGAAAATATGGTAGTTCCAAAAGTTTTGCCCCAAAACAGCATGCAATGGAATTTCAGCAACCTTGGCTATCGGCACATCCTCTTCATCTCCCTGCCCTAAATTTTCTCCCTATGTTGTGTTGCCATCTTGGAGTTCCAAGAGAGTGGAAAAGGTTGATTTGTAGTGATGTCCTGGTGCAAACTTTTTATTGCAGCAAAACAACTCTTTTCAGAAGCAAGACTGTCATTTGACACCCCATGTTCACTGCTGATTCGGCAAGGCACAATGAGGTAATCGAGGACTTGTATTTTGCAAATAAGGAATCTCACGTGATGACCAAGGGGCTGAATTAATGGGTCTGTAAGCTACTGCCGAAATGGGTTCTCTGGAAACACAGGTGGGGCCCCTGATTCAAATTCTAAAGCCAAACTCAGGCCTGGGTAAATTGAATGTGGCTTATGAATTCTCATGTCAGCCTCTAAATCCTCCTTCAATCCTCCCAGGAAATCACCCAAGAGATAATGCGTAACAGCCAATCCAGATAATGTTACAACTGGTCTAGATTATGCTTCAGCTGATCCAGATTTCTTGTGATTTGATTTCTCTCCTTTTTCTGATAGATTTCTTAGTTAAAATATGATTCCTTAATTTTCTATGCTTTCCTAAGTGAATGAGGATACTTGCTACTTTTATTTTTAATTTTATGTATTGTAAACCTCTATTTAAAAGAGGCCAAATCTATCAACAAAGAACAAGCGAGAATTTCTAGTAGACAAATCAAGAGGTGGGCAACTCTCTTCTAAAGAGTTCCAAGGTGCGTGACTACCTTCTATGATTTGCATTTATCCAGCAACCATTGGCAAGTCTAGAAACCAAAACAAGAGCAAAAACCCATTATTCGGACCTTATTTTCTTGTTGATCAATTGGTGACTCTTCCAATCTCAATGCTCAAGCCAGTTTTTGACTCCCAAGTATCTTTGCGCAAAATCCTACCAACATTCATGAACGCTCGCTGTCTGCTTGATATTACACAAGTGCTCACCTAGATTTTGGAACTCTCAAGGGCCATAATTCTCTTCTAGTGCCTTGACCAATGCTTCCCAATGCAAGAGAGTATGCTCGTTGCTGATCCAAGCAAACAAATCAAAAATATCGCCTTCCAAGAACATGGCTGCAATATCGACTCTCCAATCATAACAGTTTGTTAAAAACGGAAATATTTATGATCCCCTCCAAATTTAGGAAATTCCATTTCCACATGGAACGTTGTGCCAAGTTTTTGATCCACCACGAATTATGTCTATCCATGGGGATTTGTTTATGTCACAAAGCCCAAGGTTAACATCTACAGCTTTTCCTTTGTCACAAGCCCCTAGAATATATTCTGCTTCTTGGCCGTAATTTGTTTAAGCTTTAAGTTCTACGACATCAGCAGCTAAAGCATCAATGTTGTTTAATTTTGATGTGATAGTAGATAATTGTTGAGTAATGGGATCAGGGCTCGAGTTGGTAGGGATTAGGTTGGTGGTGGACAGGGATGGTCATTAATGGAAGCTGTGGTTCTGTTGTTTACCTTGATGGATTAGTGGCTTTGATACCAAAATGATAGGGGCTTGGAAATTTGTAGGTGTACATAGCATATAAAAGAAATAAAGTGAACTTTACTAAAAGTAGTGCAAGGATTCTGAAAACACAACTTCACTAATAAATGCAGTCCATAAGGAGAGGAGCAGACCCTAACTACGACACTGATAATACCAGTCAAAAACATGAAAAACAAAGCTAGAAGATATTACATTTATAGCCTAAAGGGGGCAGCTACATACACAAAAACAGAAACTAAAAATAGGGAAATCGCATAGATAGTATCCATTTCTTCATGCGTGCTGTCTAAAATATGTGCATATAGGTGGCAATGTATCACAACCCATATTACTTAGTGAGAATGCAGCATGCTTCCCCAAAAAAAAGGAAACGAATTCTCGTAAACTAGTATGATAAATTAGTTTCATTCAAAATTTTAAATAATTGGTTAAATACTAGGTCCAAAAATAGAGCGCAAGAATAGCTAAAATAGCAAATCACATGACTTATAGACTATTTTATTCTTTTGTGGTTGTATAGAGTCAAAATGCTAATTTTTAGATAAATTGATTCTTTTGTGGTTGTTTAAAGTCAAAATGCTAATCATTATGTTTGAAATAGCCAAATATCCATATTGCAAGACTATGTAATCTAGAATTCCATATTACACTCACTATGCATTTATATATAGCATTCATCTAATTTAATCTAAAAGCATTCCCCAATGAAAATTCTTAAATGTATAAAACCTCAACATGTTTGAACTACAACTTACCAGCTATATTAAATAAGCTCATTCTTAAAGTTGACATGTCCAGCTATAGAATTTGGTACTTCAAAGAAATGCTGGAATATTTCTAAGGAAACTCTTCTTACTTACTATTTTCCCCCCTTCTAGTTAGTATACTTGATAAGCATGTGTCACTTGCTAGGTCAATAACTAATCCCCCCACCCCCCAATCTATAATTTTTTTCCATTATATCATACAAAAATTGAGTCTTCAAGGCACAATTTCGATAAGTTAAAATGAATTGGCTTTTCCCATTACACAACATGATAGAATCAATAAACCAGGAATATATATGGTATCATTTACATACAGAACTATATTCCGGACTAAAACAAAGTCAAAGATGTTCACATGATGACAAGAAATAAGGATGGCAACATGTAAACTAGACAAACCTCGTTGATGATTCCATCACCACCTACACATATAATCCCTGAAATAATGTACAATGGTATAAGTTAGAGACTGGTGATAATGTTGGAGATCCTCAAAAGGCATGAGCAAAGCCAAAATATAAGAGTTATATAGTATTGCTTCTAGTACCATCAGGACATGTGCTAATGTCAACAGTTGACGCAAGATTTCTAGCATGCCCTGCAGATGATGTTTTGACTACCTCAAATTTAAAACCTGCAAGCTGTAATGATTTACATTTTGAGTGTGAGTATTGGTGCAATTTTGACTAGGAAAGTTCAATGAGCTCTTCCCTAACTACAAAGATGAAACAATGAAACAAAGGGAACATAACATGAATCCCCAAGCCAAGCCCCCAACCAAAAAAAAAAAAATGTTTTTGGACCAAATAATGCAGATTTTAGAGAAATAGCCTGTAAAATTAACAAGTTCAAACTCTATACTTGTACTATTAGCATTGGAATGAACCATCATAATCGTTTCATGTGAATTTATCAAAATTGTTCCTACTAAACCCATAGTTATTAAGCTTGCAACAATAATTTTAACTAACAGCTTCCCCACTCTGACGTCCGTATGTTGCACGTATGTCATCGCCAAGTACAATATAAATGAGATGTAAGATTTCTTGTAAGCAACCAGGTAAGAGCTAATCTGTATATGCAGTATAATGGGCACGGCCACTGTGCTCCAAGGACGGCAACAATCTCCAAGTTTCAACAAAATTGACATGCTCTTCCAGAAAAGCACAAATATGACTTACTTTCTCACTATTTTAAGGCTAAAACAGCATCTCAAAATGCGATATTGATTCAACCATTTAATTTAGTGCAGTTCCAAAAGTAGAGTGAAGCAAGGATAAAATAGTCCAACATATGCAGTCTCATTGTATTGCAATGTTGGGAATGATAACACGTCAAGACATGTTATCCTAGCTTCTTAGTATTAAAGATTTCAACTTTCTTTAACCAAGAGAGAGAGATGATTAAGTTTGCAAGATTAGCTGAAATTAAAGAAGCAGAGACCAGAAAGGAGAAGCTCTGTAGTGATAATGGTGGAAGGAATGAGCAAGTTAAACTTTCAACATAGTGACATACGGGGCTAAGGCCTCGAACATTTGAAGATAGAACCCAAACTTTGAAAGTTTTGTTCTCACTTGTTTGAATTACTTATCTTGCATTCATGCAACTAGAAATTCTAGAGGCCTTAACCCTTGTGTCAAATGTAATTCACTGTTGAACTCATCCATTCTTTTTTGCCTTTTTCCTTTTGCTTGGGCTGGGAAATAAGAGAGAAATAGAAGAAACAACATTATACAGTTTGCATCAAACTATATAATATACAAATGATATGAATTTGCAGTAACTGAAAGCCAGCATGACTAGCTATTAATTGGCATGTAAAGCTAGCATGACTTTAAGCAATGTGGTGTAGAGTAATTTCTATGCACATTTGCATTGGCAACATACATTAGATAAAATCCAGAGCAAAAACAGCAACAAACCTTAAATATTGGTTCCACAATGCCATGAAAAACTTTACTTGAACGACCACGTCCTGAGCGTGGATTTAAGATGACAAGCATTTTGGGTGGACTTTTACACTTGAAGAGCAACTCTGGAGGTGTGTCTGTTGGAAGTAACTCTGAAGAAGCTTGCTTCTTTGAAGAAACCAAAGGATGGGGCAAACAATTCACATAGCAGTGCTGATCTGCTAAGCCACCAACCCACTGAACAGCCTCTTCCACGCTAGAAGCAAGGAATCGATAGTCTTTACGACTTCTTTTAGGTTTTATAAAACAAGATAGACCACAAGAACCCCTTTTTAAGGGATAAGAATGAACAGTAAAATGCCTGAGGCCAACATTGTATGATACCTGTGAAAGTCATAGAATCAGTTTATATATTCTTATGGGGAAAAAGCCCCCCATGTCATGATATAGCAGCAAAATGATGATATTGTTCCCCATTACCGAAATGACATCGTTAAGATGAAGCATGTGAGAACCAAATACTAAAGCCGTGCTAGTAAGCTTAGCATCAAGAGCTTCTTGGTTGGGCAGATCGATGGAGCTCTGCTGTTCTGCCTCTTTGGTAGAAGTGGTATCATGGAAGATGGTCTTTCTCTTGTCCAATATAAGTTTACCGGATAAGACAACGCATCCCAACAAATCAGACTTCTCGTCTCCTCCTCCTCCTCCTCCTATAATGTCTATTCGGTGCTCTTGTACCTTAGGTTTCTCCAATGGATCGTCGGGTCTAAAAGTGGCTTTGACCTTCTTGGTGCGTTTCTCAGGGAAAACAATAGGCGAGGAGTGTTGTCCCCCAGCTGTAGCTATTTGAGAACACAACCCCAGCCTCTTCAGAGACTGCTGTTGAAAGGCAGATTTACCGTTGTTTGTGCCAGTAATACTGCTGTTAGTATTCCTCGTAAAACTGCCACTCTTCTGCATATCCATTCTAGTCTTAGTGTAATGAAGAAGTACGGAATATGGTAAACTTCAACCCAAAAACTAACAAATATGTTATCTCAAATAAGCGAGATGGATACAAAAAAGGAGGAAGGAATATGGGAATTTGATTTCCTTTATCCGAGATGAGGAGCCAGTGTTGGAGCCTAAATACGACGATAGCGATCCAAATCCCACTGCAAGACACGGCATCAATCGGAATGATCAGATCAGCTTGCAATGCATTAATTCAGTTTTTTCATATTCATTTTCCGCAAATTCAACAACATCTAGACATGGTAAAATCGGAAATTCCGAGAAATTTGAGAACGGGAAAAAGGAAGAGAAAGGGAGATAAAATGCTTACCTCTGAATCTTGTTAAATATGAAAACAGAGAGATCCTCTTGTTTGGTTTCGAATTAAGGTTTCGCAGGTGGTACGGGAGGATTCATCCATTGAAATGAAAAGTTGAAAACCCCTTCTGCCCGTCTATTATTTTTCTTCCCCACTAATGACTTGCGAGTCCATCTTCCTTCAGATTCAATATTATTTTAATTTAATCCCAATTTTACTTCTATAAATATCTCAAATCCGATTGCTACAACAGCAGTAAAACAAATTTTGAAGATGAAAAACCCATTATTTAAGTAGTCCAACTTAACATTTTTTCGTATTGGATTTTTATACTAAAATTTTTTTATATTAAATCTTTCCACTTTCAATTTTAATCATATTAATCTGTTATTTATTAAAAATTGATAAAATATTTTTTAAAATTTTAATCTCGTTAAAAATTAAAATTCAAGTATTTAAAATTATTATTATTATTTCAATTTTCAGTCATCTAACGTCTTATTTAAAATATAATTTTGATAAAATTTCATAATTTTTAAAATATATAATCTCTTACATGGTTTTTTAAATTAATTTATCAAAAATGATATAGAAATAAATTTGATAAGGTGAATTAGACAAGAATTTAATGTTATTAAAAATAAAAAGATTCAATATAAACAAAATCTTAGTACAAAAATTTTGATACATAAAAATATAAAAATTCAAGGAGTCGAAAATATGTTTTGCCTTTCATGATTTATCTTTTTTTATATATTTTTTTCTTTTTGATAATTTTTGTATTATAGCTTTTTTCCTTTGTACTACTGCTTTGAATAAAATGTTGAGATCAACGGAGGTATTAATAATTTAAGACAAAAAAACACTCTTGATTCTCGTATTTTATTCATTATTTATATCTTAAAAAAATATGGACTTAGTGATTTTATTCCCACACGCACTTTTTATATGGATTAATCCAATTTAAAGCAAATTTTAGTGCCTTAAATAGAAAAATATACTTTAAAAAATGCCAATTAAAATCTTTATATTAAGAATGCTGAGAGAGAGAGCGACTTAGCAAGAAAAATAATAAGAAATTCAATAATTTAAATGTAAATGAAAAAATGACATAGTGAGCATTTTTTAAGAAAAAATCAGGGACAATTCATACCATTTCGCATGCATGGGGGTAAGATTGTATTGTTTTAATATAATGCGTATGTTGTAAATAGTTTCTGAGTTTAGTGATTTGCTGCACTATTTGAAAAGATCATTCTGTATCATTTGGTGATTCTATTTGTTTTATGCTGCAATAGAGGAAGGCTAAAAATTAGGAATCCGTTCAAATAAATATTTTTATGTTTGGCATATTAAGAATTTAAAACATATAATTCAATTGAATTTCTTATAATTATTTTGGAATAAATTTAAAATTAAAATTTCATTCCATCTTATTTTCTAATATATCTTTAATATCTTATTAAAATAAATAACAACATTAATTAAAAAGCAAATGCAAATGATATAAAATTTAAAACATTAAAAGTTTATTTATTATATATCGCAAAGCATTTCATCTTTTTTTTAAATAATAAAATATATATGAAAAAATTAGTAGAGTATTTAGACATTGATAGATAGCATGACCTTTTTCATAAGAAAATCTTTTGTAAGTCATTTGAATTAATTTTATTCAATTCTTAATTAAGCAATTCACTTATTACTCAATGTATAATCATCTAAAATATATTTCAATATAAAAAAATTTGTCAATTCACATAAAGGCTGAAAGTTGATAAAAACAATAAAGAAAAAAATAAAATTATATACAAATTAAAATTTTATTTAATAATATTGTGAAAAAAAAATGAAGTATTTAATGCAGGATATTTGGAGATCTGTTGAGTTGAAGGATAAAGTAAAAAGTTAATGAATAATAATAGTGGTGGATAAAAAAGATTAAAAATTGATACGAAAAAAAGGGAGGACAGGGATATATTTGTCGGAGAAATTTATTTGTTTTAATTTGTTGAATTCATTTGTAAGTTTCATCTATTTTGATAAAATTTACTTCTAATTATATTCAATTCCATGAAATTGAAATATAATTTTCTTATTATTCCAAATACAATATTGCAGTATTCTAAATGAGTTTTACAAAAATTTTTAGAATTCATTCGTTCCAAAATACAGTTTGAACTTCTAAATTCTAATTGCCATTAAGTTTGTCAATGTCCATTGTCTTTTTTTTTCAAAAAATTTGCAATCAACATGAGGGAGAAAATTACCTGCGACTAACGAAGTTTAAGGCACATGCGCTCTCCAACTCATAAAAAAATGACTTAATATAGAAAAGATAAATATTCCAAACTTAATGTAATAAAATTAAAGCATATTGACTTAATAGCAAAAATACAAACATTATGAGATCTAAGAATGCCTCTTGCCTTTACCTTTTTTTTTTTCAAAAAATGCAATGTTCCTTCTCTATTTTATATTTTCAAAATCAAAATAATGTCACTCCTAAATTTTCAAAATTGAAACAATGTTAGCCGTACTTAAACATTATATTAAATTCGACAACTTGATAAAATCCATACACAGTTATTTGACATTAGTATGGAAAGGTTTATATCTCCAATAAAATGAAAAATCAGATTAGTTAAGTTTATTTTAGATTTTAAACACTTTAGCGATTATATCATGTGAAAAAGCACATGACTGCCAAGTGAA
>CANXYI011270699.1:0-12365 GCA_948208565.1 Hura crepitans | reverse complement strand
AATATAGGATGAGATAGCAAAATGGATTCCACGAATCCAACAATTTTTTTTTTATTAGACGCAGATAAAAAAAAAAGAAGATTAAGGTTCTAGTAAATTTTAATTCATGCTTTACAATTACCTTAGAGAAAAATAGAAAATTTCTTTTTTTTAGTGAGCACCAGAATTTAGAGATAAAAACTTTTTCCTGCACTATTTTTTTTTTTTTCATTTAACAGATTCGAACTCAAAATTTTATATAAAATGTCAACTACTTAATACAATTAAATAATTAAATATTGATTAAAAATTCTCAATTATTTGGTACAAAAGAGTATGGAGCTCAATACCTAACTACCCAATAATAGGCAACTCTGCTAAATGTTGTTGGTAAATTGCCGAATCTTTCATCATCTTCTTTTGAAAAGGTTGAATTCGATACATTTAAATATATTAAATATATTATTTTTTAATGATTAAATTAAATTATAATATTTTTATTTTTTAATTTATAAATTAAAAATCATACATTCGACGTATTAAATTATTACTACTCTTTTCATAAAGCATTTCATTTCATTATAAAAAATTAAAAAAATGGAACCCACACTATTTTAGTCAATCAATTAATTATGTAGAACTGAGAGTGAATCTAATTTCGTTGCAATTTTATTGAAGAATTGTTGACCTTTGAGATTAGAGTCCAAATAATTGACCATTTTTAAGGACTTGGGTGGGTTGTTAAACCTAATCAATCAGTAGAAGGAAAGTTATGGCAATTTTAATGAGGATATTGCTCGTCTTCTGCTTTAATATTTTGGATTATATATATCTTATCAATGTGTATTCAACAAAATATAAACTAGTGGTAGTTTTTTCTTTTTTGATTTTATATTCTCAAAAATTGGCTTTAACATTCAAGCATTGATTCACTCACTTATATATTCATATTACAATATACGCTATTAAATTTATATTATTTAAAATTTAATCATTTATTATTAATTATTTATTATTTAAAATATAAATTTAATAGTGAATATTATAATATATTAAATTTAGTGTTGTACCTACTCATGCCTTTTAATTAATACTTCCAAATTCTATGAAAGTTGTAACTTTTTACTCTTGCACAAATATTAAAGTAATAATTAAAAAAGCTTAATTTTATAAATAAATTTTTTACATTGGACTTAATATGTTCCTATCAAATATTTACCCATTTATATTCTCTTTTTAATAATAATACTCTAATAATCCATTTATTTTCATTTAATTATTGATTAAGAATAGAATTAGAAAACATGCATTTACTTTTTTTTTAATTTATGAAGTGCCATTTTAAATAGAATAAAAATTTTATTCAAATTTCACAGTTATTATGAAACAGAAACTGGGCTGCTGCTACTGAGACATCAGTCAACAGAAATCTATAGTGCATTTAGTTATTAGATTCAATGCGTTTAGCCATAAGAGGAACTTCGTGAATTGTGGTGGAAGAATTTATGGAATTAAGTTTTGCTCTATAAAATTTGAGAGATAATTCGACATGTTAAACTTATGATGTCGTAAAATAATTATTTCTTGAATTGATTGCCTATATTTATTTTTAATTAAACATGTTAAATAGATCGGATCGGATGTTTTAGGTCAGATTAATATCAAGTTGGATCATTTCGAGTAATTAATTTCAAGTATTTTTAAGTCATATCATTTTTAGGTTAGGTCACTTCAGATTTAAATTGAATCTTTGGATTAAATTCATTTTTCGCAAAATCATATCGATAGACTTTTAAAATATTAAATTAAATTTTAATTTCATATTATTCTTTAAATAGCAATATATTTTTAACTATTTTTAAATATTGATAAGTTATACAAATTAAAAAAAAATTCTTTCTGAAAAATATAATTTTTAAAAAAATATTATTATTATTATTATTACTGCTACTACTTCTTCTTCTTCTTCTATCACCACTAGCTGAAATTGATAAATAAATATTAACAACAAAAGTAAAAATGAAAAACAAGAAAAGATAAAATACTAAGTAAAAGAGCCCGCATGAGATCAATGAGAATTAAAATAAAATGATTCACAATAGGTAATAAAAACGACATTAAAAGAAGACAATGATGATAGATTGTAAGTTTTTTTTAGAAAAAAAAGATTGTATAATTTAAGGTAGTAAGAATTTTTTATACTAGACTTGACTATGAATTGGATATCCATCCACCTCAATCAACCCGCTTGCAATTTTCTCGAGTTTGAGCAAAAGCCTACCCCAAGTAATTATTTATTTTATTTTAATGATTTATTGTAGTATTGTATATTTATATAGTTTATTTTTATATTTGTTTAATTTTATAATTTTTATGTTATGTTATATTTATTTTTATATAAATTATTTTTACATGATATATTAAATAATTTTAAATTTTAACTAAATATTTTTATAATTTTATATTAATATAATATTATTTTATTTTTTATTAATTTTTCTAGATACTCAGTTGGCTGATCCAACCCAACTTATTAGTCAACTTTTTTATCTTATCCATCTCGAGCTCTAAGATTGTTAGATTTGATTTTTAAAAAAAAATGAATTAATCCTAATAATTGAAATAATTAAAAATATGTTTTTTTTTTAAAAAAATATCATTTAGGTTGTGTTTTGACCTAATCCATTTGGGTCAATTTTGATCCTTTCTCGATCCTTAATGTTTCGTCATGTCCAAATCAAATTATGTCTATTTTTTGAAATCAAAATCGCATTTGAGTTACTTTTTTAACAAATTCAAATTAAATTTTAAATTAAAGTAAAAAATTAGCATGTCTATATTTAATATAATGAATGAATACTCATAATTCATAAACTTTATGACGGTTTTTTTTTTTAGAAAATAGTATTTTTTATAAATAAAAAATAAATAAAATTGAAAAATTATAAAAATTAAATATAAGAAAATGGTTAAATGTTGAGGGATTTTTTTTTTTTTGAGTACTATTAGTGGAAAGAGATAGCAAGTCCACAACCACAAGGGAGACTAATATATTAGGATTTTCTACCTAGTCCTGAAAATAAGTGAAAACCCTATCGTCATCTTCATCATCATCGAATGTGAAACACTAACATTAAGTGGAACCTAATAAATAATGTTATTAAATTCGGACAGATCGAGAATGGAGGTTGGTAAAGTCTGTTTAAATGTTGAAAATTAAATTGTCAAAAAATCGAATTTAATATGTTCAAAATCGATCAAATTGAAATTTAGAATTGAAAAACTGGATAAAATCGGCAGATTATATTTTAATTGATGAAAAATTAGAATATTTTAAACTTAACTATTTTAATAAATTTGCTTAATTAAGAATAAAAAATCATAAATAAATTATATTAAATAGAATGGAAACATATTATTTTTATCATTAATTTTTTTTTCTAAATTTTATTATATAGATAAATTTTAACACTTCCATATTTATTTTTCCTAAATTAGTGAACTTTTTTATATTTATATTTTTAATAATAATTTATATATTATTATTATTAATATATATTAATTATTTACTCATTTTATTATTTTTATATAATTTATTTAACATGTTATTACTCAAATTATGTTATTAAATTTTTTATAAATAATTTTATTTAAAAAATAAAAAAAATTAAATTAATCCGATCGAACCATGACTCAGTTAATTACCTGACTCAACATTTTAATATAATTGACCTAAATCTTGCGGAAAAATTAAATGGGCCAACTACCCTCGCAGAAGTTGCTTTCTCCTAAATTTCAAATGCAGAAGAATTTAAAAATTTAATGTAAATCCTGCCCATATCCATTCTCCTCCCTGTATTCAAACATACGCATAATGAGACTGAACCAACCCTTGAATTTTCCTGCCATTGTCTTCAATGGAAAAGACCCCACTGCGCACTGCCTCCTCAACAACCTCTATTAATATGCCCTCGCTCTTCACTTTCACTAACTTTCATCCTATAGCTCTTTCTTCCTGTAAGCTTCAGTGTTTAAAGGGAAAAAAGAAATATGGGTCAAGGAAGAGGCGGTGCAATAGTAGGCATGATAGCCGTGTGGATGATGGTGTTGATCCAATTAGAAGTGGGTAGTGCTGCTACTTACACTGTTGGAGACTCTAGTGGTTGGACTTTTAATGTTGCTGCTTGGCCCAAAGGAAAAAGCTTTAGGGCTGGTGATATCATTGGTAATTTCTTTCTTTTCTACTATTTCAATCTCTAATCAACCTTTATCTGATTTCTGAATCAAATTTCATGGTTTCACTTGTCTTTTCTTTTCATTTGTCTTACTTTTCAATGCTTTCTTCTCTATTTTTTTCCCTATTTATAAGAACTTGGAAAGTAATCAAGAATGGGCATTGATAAGGTTGTGAAATCTTGAATTTAAACACTAAAATCTTGCAAAAGAAAATAAATAAATAAAGTTCAGTTTTCAATATTTGTGCTTGGCTTAAATACATTACTCTAAAACATAAATAATAATTAAAAAAAAATACTTCAAGTATTTAAAACATTTTGAAAAGAAAAAGCATCTTGGTGTCCCTAAATTATAATTTTGTTTTTTCTATTGAGTCCTCTAGTTTCTATAATATTTATTTTCACTCCACATTGAGTGGGATTTGATAGAAAAAAGAAATTGGAAGTTGAGGGATTCAATTTATATTAAAGTAGCACTATTATTCAATAGTTCGGCAATATTGGACCCAATTTTCCTTAAAAATAAAAATTTAACTATTTAACATAAGGCAATAAGAAAGGGAGTTCATTAAATGTTGTTTTAAGTTAAATATTTGAAATTGCTTTTTGACTTTTGTATTCGAATTTTATTAGTTCAATTAATTTAAATTCATGTTGTTAAATCCACGTAAAATCATTTCGGGACTCGAAATCGAGCCATCTGCTTTTCACCATTCTCTTTGGTTAATAGTATTCTTGCCTTTATTAATTGTTGGTATTGATTGTGGAGTGGGTTGCAGTATTCAACTACAGTCCAGCAGCCCATAATGTGGTGGTGGTCAACAAGGGAGGCTACGATTCATGCAAAGCTCCAAGAGGTGCCAAAGTTTACACTTCTGGAAAGGACAGAATCAAACTTGTTAAGGGACAAAACTTCTTCATCTGCACCTTTGCTGGCCACTGTCAGGCTGGAATGAAAATCGCCATCACTGCTCTGTGATTCATATACATTTTGGGGATTTTCATTTCATAAAAATATGTGATAAAAAAAAATCCATGTAATAATGTTTCGATACCAATAAACTTTAGTGTAGTGATAGGGGTCTTGTTGTCGAGTTGGAATGAATATATGGGGTGTCATAAACCAGTGGCCGTTGTGTTTTCTAGTGTTTGAATTACTTTTGTTAGTGTGAGTTGTTGGCTTTGGCTAGCTTTATGCTATGCTATAGTTTACTAAGTAATAATAATACTGCAAAGTTGGAGAGATGGGCTTTAGCTTCATGATATTTATGTTTATTTCTTTTTTTCTAATGAAATGTTTGTTCAACTTTCACTTTAGATAATCTTGTACTTGAGGCCCCATTATTTTCAGAGAAAATAATTTCGGAAAAACCTTAACTCTTCTTTTTTTTTTTACTTCCATTTCGCAATATCAAGTCGTGTAAAATATTGAACATTTATTTAATGAAAAAACACGTATTAAATCCTTGCTTTCTTTATCTAATAAGAAATTAATATGAAACATAATAAAATTATAAGAATTTAATGTTGTAAAATTAAAATATAAAAACTTAATTAATAATAAACTCAAAAAGCGCAAAGATCTGTAGACAATTAAAGGATATATTTTTTGCCATAATAATCATTTTTGCCAGTATTTTTTTTTTTTGGTGGTTGACATATTATTAATTAGGAGACTTATTCAACTTAAAATTATATTTGGGTTAACTTATTGAAGTGAATTTTTTCATAACCATAAAAAAAAAAGGCATTTTCAAAGGAAAGTAGGTTTACTTTTCATATATATTTTTTTAAATAAAGGATATGTTCACAAGCTTAGCTATCTGCCACAGTAAGGCTTTAAAACTAAGTCTCACTCAATACTTTGGTTTTTGAATATTTGAGGAGCAAATGGTATCCTTCTTCAAAATTTTCTTTAACAATATTTTTATCCCCCATCTGATGTCATGATCCTTTGCTCATTTTCCTTCATAAATTAGTTTAAACGAGTGTAAAACCTTTTTTCCATAGTGGCATTGGTGGGCTATCCATCCAAGCATAAAAAAGGAGACATTGGCCCATGTGCTACAAACATTATAAATTTTTCACTTTTACTATTTTAGATAATGGTAAAAGGAATATTATTGAACCGAATTTTGAGAAATTACTAAATAATACAAATTATATTTTCATTGGCCTTCTCATATATATCATTTAAGGAAGTAAAAAGTGAGAAAATTTCAAGTTAAAATTCAGTCACTCAACAATTTCATTTTCACCTGCAATGGATGAGATGGTTACTTCTTGCTGTAAAGCTTAAAATTCAAAACAAAAATCTTTTAAAGGAAATACTATTTAGAAGGGGAAAAAAAATTAAACCTAATTATTTAAAAAAGTGATTAATTTTATGTAAAAATAAATATTTATATATATATATATATATATATACATTTATTATTAAATTAGTTTAATAAATTGGATCCTATCAATAAAAATTTCTCACCGATATTAATCTCAAATTTCTTAAAAATACACACTGTGGCTTAATAGTTATCAATCTCAAAATTCCTATTTATGAGTTGGACCGCTTTTTCATAACCTAAAAGTCGATTTATTTTCAATACTTACATATCCTAAGATTAGTTTTGGATTTCTAATTAATACAATATAAAAAAAATCTATTTCCTCTTTATTTCATGTAAGTTGATGTCAACAATGTGAATGTAGGTTATTAAAATATATTCCATTTGCTGTTACTAATTCATAGCCCCAAATATTAAGGCTAAGACACTTTAACCTAGTTGCTCCCTCTATTTATTTACATTAGCATTTTTAAATATTTGAAATGGAGTGATTTAAATTATTCGTGAATTTATTAACGTCAATCTAAATTAATTGAACCTGTAAGATTCGAATAACAAATGTCATTTACCCAAAAAAAAAGTTATTACATTAAAATAAAGAAAATTATGTAGTTGTTGTAAATAAATAGAACAAGATAAGAAAATATATAGTGAAATAAGAAAAATATATTCTCTTATTATTGTTGTATCTTATGAATCACCTATAATGGATATATATAAAGGTACAAATACTTGATGAGAAAGCCAAATTGAATAGGAAAATTATTATAAAGGAAGTAACTAATATGCGAATACTTTGTAGTTATCCATAATAAGAATATTTCACAACACTTTTCCTTGAATGACTATACACTATTAATATGCCTCCTTAAAATCTTGTTAAGAAAAATCCAGTGGAATAAAAACTTAAAGAAGGAAAAATAGTACAATATTCGTAGATAAATTACTTTCCTTCAAAAATACAATTGATGATCACAATAAGTTTTCCAACTAATGCATTTCAATGCTTGTTTCATGCCCTTTGAAAATTGAACTTGGCATTGCATTTTTGCTTGGTTATTACTTGAGTGAACTGCAAATATTAATTTGTCCTTCCTTCATGAGTCTATGAGTGAAAAGAATTGATGATATATGTTTGATTCTAACATTTTTTATATAGCCACATTTGCTATGCAATACTTGCATGTTGCATTGTTTTCATGCAATAGTTTTAGCTTGCTTTTTATTGTTAATCCACATATTCCTCTAACCACATGCATATGCAGCATACTTCATGAACAACTAATATTTTTGAAACATTGGATATGATTAGTAATATTACTAAACTTATATCCAATACATCTGGCAACTTGTGGTGCTTGAATTACTAGTCCATAAACATTATTTTGGCTAATAATTTATTTTAGCCTTTGTTGTTCTTTTCTCTTTATTTAATTAC
The DNA here is from genome assembly GCA_948208565.1 of Hura crepitans. Classification (NCBI taxonomy): domain Eukaryota; kingdom Viridiplantae; phylum Streptophyta; class Magnoliopsida; order Malpighiales; family Euphorbiaceae; genus Hura; species Hura crepitans. The sequence continues at coordinate 4,371 of CANXYI011270699.1, read as the reverse complement.
TGTATAATTGACATTTTTCTATAACTTGAGACTTAAATTCATTATTGTTAATCATTTCATAAGTAACTATATAAGCAATTACTTTATCAATATTTTCACTCTTTTCAATATTTTTAAATTTAATAAACTTTCATAACTTAATGATATTGAAACCATTTCTCGAGTTGCTTCTCTAGAAATATGAAAATATTGATATATGTTGCGTTTAACCTCTTATGGAGTATCATTTTGAAAGTTTTTCTCTTTCTTTCTTAAAAAAATAATAAATTTTGCACTAATTAGATTAATTGTCAATTGAACTTACAATATGCCTTTTAGGAACGATCAATAACATATGAAGATGTCCTTCAAGGACAATCATTAACATATGATTATAGCCATTTACCATTTTCTTACAATAAGTCATACCATCACATTTGGGAGTTTATAGACATCAGTAATTCATGAAATTATAATGCTTCCCTTTAGATGCCTTGTTAAAACCTTACTAGAAAAAATCATGTGGGATAAAAATCTAAGAAGGAAAAAGAGTACACAATATTATAATACAGCTGCCTCATTAAAAACCTTATCAAGAAAGTCCAATAGGACAAAAAACCATGGTTAAGGGTAAAAGAGTACATCATGTATTTTCCTCCTCCAGTGATAACTACAATTCAAATATTGAGATCATATATATATAATTTCTAAACAAATCATATCTTTTAGATTTATAATCATATATCTTTTGGATATTTTAAATACATATCTTCTAGATATATTCTTAAAATATACATTATAATTATTATTGTATTGATTAAAGAAACAACATCTACTACTTATCTTATAAAACTGCATGATATGGTTGTATCTCCACATGCATATATAATCATTTCCACTTTTTTTATTTCTTTAAATGGAGATTTTATAAAAAAAAACTTAATTAGTAGGGTTATGTGTACAATATGTACTCAACCATATAATTCTTAAAAATATTAATATAGTTGTAATCATGCATCACTTTATTCACTTTAAGGAATACAATAAAACGAACTTCATAATATATATGTAAATATAATAAGATAATAATCACTATTAAGCAAAAACAAATTATTTAAGTATTTCTAAGCACTACTAATAGGAATCTGAAATACGCTAGCAAAAGAGTTAAAACATATTATCTATTTAAAATACATAATTAATAGAAAAATAAAAATATATTATCCATTCAAAGTACATAATTAACAGAAAACTAAAACTCATGCATCAACATACAATTCTAATTAATAACTTCAGGATTACTTTATGCATGAATTAAATTGCATCAAAAGCAAATATGATACTTCAGGACCAATAAAGATTATAAGGTAGAAAATAAACCACTTCAGTGCTTAATGAAATAGGAAAATACATATTCACTCAATTGTAAAAGTTTAAACAACTAATTAGTACTCGATTTGTAAGTTGAGATAAACTTTAATTTCAAAATCTATCATTCTTCAAAATCTTTCCCTAAATAATGAATGACTTTTAACTTTTCAAGAGTTTTAATAATATTTAAACCATCAACCAATTATGATCTATATCATATAGACAACTTAGATCATATGAAATTTGAATTAATCATACTTTTAATGATATTTACATGCTTCAAGTATTATAAATCCTTCAAGGATTTTCACATAAATTCACTATTAAGTGAGTCATACAAATATGTTATAACATCAATATTTACCCAACATATATTCATATTTGAGTATTTGGATTATAGGTTCAAAATATTCATATTTCAAGATAAATTGTAATTCTACTTGAATTGTGTCTTTTCATTTGCCATTAATAGATTTAATTTTAAGATTCTCACTTTGTTGAAAATATCAACATCAATATTATATGTAAATTTGTTGTCGACAACTATATCTTTTTTTGTTCCTTTTAATGACATAACATATTAAGATCTCTTTGTGACTGTTAGGTACCTGAACCAATTTTGGGATTTTAAAATTTAGTTATGTCTTAGATCTTTTTATTAGTACCTGCCTCCATAATATGATCATTTTAACTTTTCTCCTTTCCTTTTTCAAGGATTTATTTCTTTGGAATTGATTAATTTACATTGCATAATATATTATCCTATTGGGACATTTCTTTTAATTGAAGCTTTTTACAATAGCTATACATGGAATTTAGGAGATCTTTATAAATCAGTAAGTACATTTTGTATCATGATTGGTGATTCTTTGGACTTTTTGTTCATAATATGAGAATCTTTTGAACTTCTAGTTCATGATAATGCATTTATTGTTTCATTTTCAGCTGATTATTTCTTTCTTTGATGTTTGTAAAACTTTCAATCAAAATTATAATTTTTAAACAAACATCAATTATAATGAAGGAGAATTTATTATTTTTAATGGCATAATGCATGGTCCCAAATGAAAATGAGAGTTTGTTTTCATAAAAATTATCTAGCAATTAATTAGAGGCATTCAGTAATTTTGCTAGAGTTTTGAATATAAACATGCATAACAGGCTTTTTAACCTCTATTAGTTAAAATAATCATTTGAAACCTATAACATGATATCACTAGTATTATCAAGAAAACTATATTGAACATATAATATGCAATTTGTGCACTTATCAAACAAACTCACAAACTACGAGTTGTGAGATCATAACAAACACACATGTGGCCATTTTATAGATGCATATATTAAATCATATAAAATTTGAATGGTTCACATGGTAGATAATGAATCCACATTTATTAAGTCATGTATTCCAGACTGAAAGGAATTCAGTTCCTTTTATTAGCTAGTGATATTTTAATATTTCTTGAGAATAAATAGCACTATGAAAATTTCTTAAATTAAAGTATCTTCTGATTCTTTATGTATATTAATTCTCAATAATTAATTCATTATAATTAACCAAGGATGGTTGAACCGGTCAATGCTATATAATCAATTGTATTTTAATATGTAAACTCCAGGTTTACGTTAACAACATATCTTTCACCACCTAAAATTTGTATCAATAAGTAAACTTTAAGTTTATATATAAAATTTGTGTCAATAAGTAAAATTTAGGATTATTAATATTAACACCAATTAGTAAACTTTGAGTCTACTAATATCACTAGCCATGAGCAAACTTCGGGTTTACTAATATTATTAGCAATAAGTAAACTTCAGGTTTACTAATATTAGTAATAATTGGTAAACTTTCAAATTTATTATTAATATTATTATCTTAAGCAAACTTCAGGTTTACTACTATTTGTACCAATTAGTAAACTTCAAGTTTACTAATCTTTATATTAGAATAGATTTAAATAATCTTCAAGATTATTTTACTTATTTGGTACAAATTGTCGTGTAAAATATTCAATACATCCCATTTTAGACTCAATGTAATATTTGTAACAATGAATATCTTTAAAAAATTAATAAATTTCTTTAGATATATTCAAAATAATTTGTATCCAGATAATAACATTATAGCTATTTAAGAGCTTTTAAATAGTATAGATTATATATATTACCTACTAAAAGGGTTTATATAAAATATACATATGCATATAATTAATACATTGCTTATGACAAAATAATGCAAAATATATATATTCAAAAATTGTAAAGATGATAAATTCACTTTGCCAAAAATGGGGTAAAGAGTAAAAGTTTAGCTTGTATAAAATTTTTTTTTGAAGATTATCACAAAATATTTAATGTACGACATTAAAATACTTCCTAAAAATGTAATATGTTGATATATAAATGATTCAAAATATTTATATTTAAATACAAGACATAATTAATTCAGTTAAATTTATAAGAATTCTCAAATGATAGATCAATTTTGAACTATTTTATATAATTCACTACAAATTTGAAAAATTCAATCTACTTACTGCTTAATTCTTGTATAACATTTTTTTTCTATTCCTTCAAGCCGAGTTGTCGTAAATTACCAGCTTCTAACTATATGGTAGAGACTTAATCGTGCTGATAATGTGTTCTAAATAAATTGAACAACACAAGAAAATATATAGTGAAGTAAGAAAAATGTATTCTCTTATTATTATTGTATCTTATGAACCACCCATAATGGGTATATATAAAGGTGCAAATACTTGATAAGGAAGCCAAATTAAGTAGAAAAATTATTATAAAGGAAGTAGCTAATATAGGAATACTTTATAGTCATCCACAGTAGGAATATTTCACAATAGTCGTAGCCTCTCTCTCTCTCTCTCTCTCTCTCTCTCTCTCTATATATATATATAAATATATATATATATATATATATATATATATATATATATTGTGTGGGTGTGGGGGTGGGTGTTTGTGTGTGTTTTTTATTTTTTTTTAGGGTTAATAAGTGTG
>CANXYI011270665.1:0-13811 GCA_948208565.1 Hura crepitans | reverse complement strand
TAATTTCACCTGTAAATCAAAATCTTAATTAAAACAAATTGTACACATAAATGCACCCACACTAATCACAATTTGCCCATATACTCATTCTATATGCCTTTTTGGTCCTAAATGGTTCAAAACCTCTAAATCATGGTTACTTTCACTCATTGGCATCCATTCAATTTATAAAAGGTGCATTCCATCATGCTGAGGCTTAGGTGCTATTTATTTCATCATGATGTTGCATTTCTCATAATACTAATCCTTATGAGCTTAATTTCCCAAAATGCCTATTTTCATACAACTACACCATACACATGCCAAAGGGTATTTGGCCCTCAATAACCTCACCCTCACATTTCTTTTATCAAGTTAAATACCACATTAGGCCTAATTTGCATTAATTACACATTTTTGGTATTTATTGCCATCCATATGACAAGTAACAATATAAGGCTTTTTATGCCTTATTTCAACATATTCATGATTTGTACCTATATACTCATATTAACAACTCACATTTCATACATATATCATTCACTTAATCATATTTTAGCATCCATAGCATTTATTATGCATTATTTCATTTATTAGCATTTATTACTAATATGTATATTAATGAACATAATAATATAAATGTAATTTATTTCAAATTAATGTGATTACACATACCAATAAGGGTCATATAGGATGCCTAAAATTGGCCTAAGCCTTCTCCTTGCCTTAAGAGGCTCAGGTTGACATCTCGCCTATGAATTCAAAAGAGTACGAAATTCAAAACTTATTATAAAATAATATAAAAGTTGAAAAAATATTCTGAGCCTAGATATGAGCTCTACGATACCTTAGGAACCCATGAAAAATAAAATTAGCAAAAAAGAAATACCCAAGTGTCGAAAGGTTACTATTCACTATGGAAGACTTCTCGATTTTTCTCCCGAAATGCTACACTATTCCCTGTGATTTTGGTGTCCCTGGACTCCTCTCAAGACACTATTCAAATTAGGTATAATTTTTAAGAGTGTGTGTGGTTGAGGAAGAAGAAATCAATGGGAGAGGGAGAAGGGTGTGTGTGTCGACCAAAGGGGGATTTGGGGGAGGAATTTGGGTGTGTGTGAGAGGAAATGGAGGGAAATATATTTTCCTTCCGTATTTATACTTATTAGAATTTTAATTTTTCCTTCTTTCAAAAAATTGTTATAACTGATAGGAGTGTCAGTTTTCCTATATTTTTATCCCTAAAATTCAATTAATTTAAGTCTTCAATCTTCCTAAAATATCGAGCCCAAATTATGATAAGATTCCAAAAAATTAATTCATTTTATTTCCTAAAAATTAGGTAAAAATAGTTCCCAAACTCAAAGAATTTCGAGTCCAAGGCCATTGGACCATTTGGAATATCTGAGTATCAGGTTGTAACATTTTTAGATTATTTTGAGCAACTTTTTATTTATTTTACAGTTCAACTTTGCCAGCGGCACTTTTCATAAGACACTACCGTAAAATCTTAATTAGCATTTTTAACCCTCCGAATGACTTCGGATCGACTTCAAACTTTGCCCAAATTTCTCTCATAATTAATACTCCTCATTAGTATGCTTAGTGCGACTCGAGTTTTGAGAAGCACTATTCATCCCGTGAAGCACTATTTACGAGAGTCGTGATTTTTGGGTCATTATAGTTTGTTGTAATCTATATGTATTTTAGCATATAATGACATGGAATGATGAACTTTGATTTATGAATTATGAGATATGATGGATTTGCATGGAAATGCACCAATTATATGTGTGTGAGTGCATGGCTTATGGCTAATTGGCCATTTGGATATACATATAGATATATGTCATGAAATGCACAAAATAAACATGATTAATAACTTGTGAGTATTTTTGTATATGTAAAGAATGAGGTGATACATAAAGCCTAATATATGCATGTATGAGATGACAAGGCTATAAACATATCCTTCATGTACGAATGTATGTAATTAAGCATCATAAAGGTTGCATGTTTAACTTGAGCAACTATTAGTATGAAGATAGGAAGTAAATGTGAGATTGATGTAATATGGAAGGAAAAACAAAATTGGTAATTGAAGTGTTTTTGATTAAATGGATTGACTAATTTGGGTATGAGTGTGGCTTGGTAAAAATGATAAAATTGTGACTTGGAAACATGGTTTGAATATAAGTGTGTACTTATGTAGAGGTCGAATGGATTATTGGCATTTTAATGCATAAATAGGTTTTAACATGAGCAAGGAATTTATGATATGTAAACATAACCATAAAATGAGTTATTGGATGTCAAAAATGAATATGTAGCATACAATGAGGATGTATGCCTTATATGAGTGACTTATGCATGTGAACTTGAACTAAGTCAATGAAATATGAGAAATAACACAATAATTCCGGTTTACCCAAATTAGGATGATGACAAGGTTAAAATGGGATAATTAAACATTAATATGATGGTGAAATTAAGAATAAATGATAATGGCCCATATGAGTAACAACCTTGATATATATAGGTTAATCGATAAACTAGTGATAGATAGTAGCTACTAGGGCAATTTGGTGCTTGATGTTGGTTTATGGGTCCACTTTTAGTCTAACCCAAAAAACCTATATATTATGATCTTTGATTTTTACATGGGTGCAGCTACTAAGTGCCACGGTGTAACACCCCCTACCCATTCCCTAAGGAACTAAGCAAGGAATGCTACTTCCCATTAGTCACCCATTCTCACATTTCTCTAGGCCTCATTCATTTAACACTTAGGATATCACCTACTTTATTTATCCATCTAGGTTGTTTCCTTTATATTTACATATAACCCTTTTAAACTAACTATAACATACCTTAAAATTCATTTAATAGGATATAAATGGTTTTATAGAAATTCGGGTAGCATAATGGCTTCCTAGGTAACAAACCCTAAAATATATCCTGTACAAAAACACTTCTAATATCATATCGATCACTATCCACAATTGCTGGACCTTTCTAGTCCTCCATAATCACATCATATTAGGAATATCAACCCACAGGGTCTAAAGCCCACAACACTCAGGAAAAGATAGACATTTATATCACACTATATATCTAGTAATACATCAGTCAAATAATTTACATATGTGTCTAGGATGTAGACTAACTAAGCCAAAACCACATCTATACATGAGTGTTACTACTATGGTACCATTAAAAGTATAGAATGATTAACCTCACAAAATTAATCTACTACACTGCAAAATATCGATGCTAAATTGCTACTATATCTACGACTTGTGTATCGGGACCCCGATACATTGAATGTAAAACTCAACGGTGAATTTATTGCAATAAGGGCATGCCATGCATACATACAAGCAACATACATATTATAGATCACACTGTAACATATAGGGGTGATTCCACAAAATAATATTAATTTATTCATCTAACTCATTATTTGAATTTCCAGTATCATTTTATTATTAAGTTTTTAGGTTTTTATCTAATGATAGTTATTTGTACTTAGTAACACTGAATCATATTTTATGTTTAGGCCCACACTAGATAGATGACACTTTAAGGCACTAGATAAAAAGGGAAATCCAGGCTATTCAGTGGCCTACATTTTGGACCTCGATAGTTGCACCTACCCACTGTAATGGCCTTATCTCGAACCGTTGTGGCTACACCTATATAATATAGTAGCCTATCTTAAGACCTCTGTAGCTACACCTACCTAGTGCAGTGGCCCATATTTAGACCGCTGTGGTTACACCTACATATAGTGGCTTACATCAAAACCTTAGTAGCTATACCTACCTAGTGTATTGGCCTATAACAAGACCTCTATGGCTGCACCCACATAGTGCAATGGCCCATGTTAGGACCTTTGCAGTTGCACCTACCATTATAATCATCCAAATAATGGCCCAAGAAGACTATTACCTCTAACAACTACTACTCTCTAGTTGACCAGTCAACCCATCTAATGGGTGTCTAACTAATAGGCCAACTCTACTTATTGTTTATTATTTAGTTATAAATTGTCTTATCAACTTAATATTCATGTTAATTTCACATAGCTTAGGTCATTTCCTTATACTCAATTCATTACATAATTATGAGTCATGTTATGAAAATGGTACAATTCATTTGGTCATTGACACTATTCACTTGGTCATTGGCACTATTGTTTTAGTTATTGACACTATTTATATGGTCGTTTTTCTCATGTTTCATTTATCATGACTTTATTAATGGCTATGCCAAATCACTATCATCTAATTTCACATTTAATCCACCATGAAATGTTTCTATAATCAACATAATTCTTCCATATTATTTTACATGCCAACACATACCATAATTTTATCACATTATGTACATTTTCCATTTGCACCATTACTTTCATATTTTGGCATAACCTGACATGTTATTTGTATATCTATCATCGCATATTTATTTCTCACATTTCATGGTATATACATATGAGCTAACACATTTTCCATCATTTTACATAATCATTATGTACCATACATGCATACACATGCCATGACATACATACCATACCATTCGACCACATACACACCATGCATATACATATGCTTTTCCCATCCAAATGACATACATATCATAATTTTAACATTAATTACACATAATGGGATGCTTATCCCAACTAAACATGCACACATATGCAAAAACCTACACTTCCCTACATATGTTCATGCATGTACACATACATTCACATCACAACATGTATTTATCACATCAAATTCAAATACTTATGGTAGCTTTACAACATTTTCCACCAAGTTAAGGCCTTTGCTCCCTTTGTTCTTCACTATCCCTTCTCAAACCTATATGTAACCCTAACCTTAGAAAATTCTTATAAAATCCTACAAAGCTCCAAATGAAAATCTCCAAACATAGTTTTTCTTATAATAACCAAAGCTACTTGAAACAAAAATAAAAACTAAAAAAGAGCCACTTACACTTTAAAGGTGTACTATTCACTCTATACTTATATCTTCCATTTAAGGACTTGTCTTGCAATTCTAAGGCTAGAAATGAACTTTAAGGGCCTTAGAGATTTATTTCCATATAGATTATGTGAGGTTTTGTGGTGTTTTAAGGTAGGAAAATGAACAAATTGGTGGAGGCTTTTAATGTATATGGTGTTGACATTCTTAGGGTTAGGAGGTTAAAGGTGGCTTCTTTTACACATGTAACTTATGCATATGTGTGGGAGGACTTATATATTAAGTGGTGGGTTGGTTAGATTGTGACACGTGGTGATCTAATGGCCCACAAAATTCAATTTTTGACTTAAACTTTAAGAAATTTTAATAATTTTTTTGGACTTCTAAAAATAATCATTTTTGTTCTAAAAATAATAATTTTTGTTCTAAAAATCCTTAATTTGCCCATTTAGAGCCTCATGAAATTTTAGGTCCAAACTCCAATGGCAAATGGGTGTACTCTTCAATTGCTATAATAAGAAATTCTGAAAGATTATCAAACAACCTCAAAAAATTAAAATTCCTTCACCAATGGACTCAGTAAAATTTTTGACCTTCAGGGTATGATACTCTTAGGTCTATTCGAGCACATCCTGAGTCATTCCTGACACAAGTTCATTTAAGGCCACTATTCATTAGTTTACTGTCTAAAATGAATTATTGATTCTACTAAAATTTTAAATTATTTCATTTTCCTTATTTTTTGGCCTATCAAAGTTTTATGACCAATACACACCTTTCCTAGCCTTATAAAGGTGTTCCGGCTCCTAGGGAACCCTATTCAAGCCTCGAAGGTACTATTTATGAAACCTTAATTTACAGGCATTACAATTCTTCCCTTTTTAAGGAATTTCATCCTTGAAATTACCTAGTGAGAATAGGTGTAGGTATTAAGCCTTCATTTGCTCCTCATTCTCCCAAGTGGCTTCTTCTATATTATGGTGTTTCCATAGCACCTTAACCAGTGGTATAGCTTTATTTTCCAATTGCTTAACCTCTTTAGCCAGAATCTATACTAGTTCTTCTTCATAAGTCAAATCTAGTTGCACTTGAATATCTTTAGTAGGTATCACATGTGATGGATCAGATCTGTATTGTCTGAGCATCAAAATGTGGAATACATCATGGATCTATTGTAACTCATGCCAATGGCTATACATGTTTTGTTATTTCATAGGGACCAATGAATCTAGGACTAAGCTTCCCTTTCTTACCAAACTTGAATACCTTTTTCCATAGCGATACCTTTAGAAATACTTTTTCATCCACTTCATATTCAATATCCCTTCATTTTAAATCTGTATATGATTTCTGTTGGTCAGTGGTAGCCTTCAATCTATCTCTCATAACCTTAACTTTCTCTTTTGCATCTCTGACCAAATCAGGTCCCATAATCTTATTTCCCCTACTTCACTTTAGTAAAAAGGAGTTTTGCATCTTTTGTCATATAATGCCTCATAAGTTGCCATACCTAAACTGGCTTTATAGCTATTATTGTATGCAAATTCAACCAAAGACAAGTATTTGTCCTAACTTCCTTTAAACTCTATGGCATAGTTGTGTAACATATCTTCTAATACCTATATCAACCATTCTAATTGCCTATCTATCTCAAGATAAAGGGCTATACTATATGTCAATCAAGTACCAAGAGCTTTATGTAACTTCTTCCAAAATCTAGATGTAAATCGAGGATCTCTATCTAAAATAATTACTCATGGTACTCCATGTAGTCTCATAATTTCATTAATGTATAGCAGCACCATCTTGTCAAGAGAATAATCCATCCTTACAGGGATATATTGAGCTATCTTAGTCAGCCTGTCCATAATCACCCATACATCGTCACATTTGCTTCAAGTCATTGGTAGTCTTATCATAAAATCTATAGTAACTTTCTCCCATTTCTATTTTGGTACTGCTATTAGATGTAGCAATCTAGAAGGAACTTGATATTCAGCCTTCACCTATTGACATGTCAAACATCTAGCCATATGCTTTGCTACATCACATTTCATTCCTAGCTACTAGTAATGAGGTTTCAAATCTAGGTACATCTTTATGCTTCTTTGATCTAATAAAGAGCTTTATATGCCTCTTTTAAAATCTGTATTCTAAGCTCATCTGTGTCGGGGGCACATAATCTACCATGGTAATGCAAACATCCATCTTTTCCCAATTCAAACTCAGTAGTCTTCCCCTTTTTGACTTTACTTATGGTTTATACTAGTTGTTTATCTCACATTTATGCCTTTTTTATTTGTTACTTGAAATCTGGCTTAATTTGTAGTTCAACTAAGATAATATCCTTTTTTGTATATTCCATTCTAACATTCATTGCTCTCATAGTAGCCATGAACTTTCGGCTCAATAAATTTGTAACTACATTCACCTTTCCCGAATGATAATCTATCAAGCAGTCATAATCCTTTATCAACTCTAACCATCATCATAGCCTCAAGTTTAACTCCTTTTAAGTGAGGAGATATTTCAGGCTCTTACGATCAGTATAGATGTAGCATCTTTTACTATATAAATAATGTCTCCAAATTTTCAATGCAAAGATAATGGCAGCTAATTCTAACTTATGAGTAGGATAATTCTTCTTATATGGCTTTAGTTGTCTGGAGGCATAAGCAATGACTTTACCGTCTTGCGTTAAGACACAACCTAGCCCATTGTGTGAGGCATCACTATAAATGACAAAATCTTTCCCCTATTTTGGTTGAGTGAGGATAGGGGCTTCTATTAATATTATCTTCATTCTATCAAAGCTCTTCTGACATTTGTCATTCAATTCAAATTTCACATCCTTTCTCAATAGTCGGGTTAATGGAGCTACAATTATTGAGAAACCCTTCACAAATCTTTTATAATAACTAGCCAATCTTAGGAAGCTGTGTATCTCAGTCACATTCCTAGTAGTTTTCCACTCTAACACTATATTAACTTTGCTTGGATCCACTTTGATACCTTCTATTGAGGCAATATAGCCTAGAAAGGCTACTTTATTTAGCCAAAATTCACAGTTACTCAATTTAGCATACAACTGTTTTTCCCTTAAAGCTTGCAGCACAGTTCTAAAGTGTTGTTCATGTTTCTCTTGAGCTTTGGAATGTACAAGAATGTCATTAATAAACACCACTATAAACTGGTCTAGATAAGGTTTAAAAACCTTATTTATCAGGTCTATGAAAGTTGCTGGGCATTAGTGAGCCCAAAAGGCATCACCAGGAACTAATAGTGCCTATATTTGGTTTTAAAAGTAGTTTTAGCGATATCTGACTCTTTAATCTGTAACTGATAGTACCTCGAACTGAGATCTATCTTGGAAAAGACACTGGCACCTCTGAGTTGATAAAAGAGATCATCAATCTTAGGTAATGGATATTTATTCTTCACTATCACCTTATTCAGTTGCCTATAATTAATACATAATCGAAGTGACCTATCTTTCTTCTTTTCAAATAGCATAGGTGCTCCCTAAGGTGAGGTGCTTTGTCTAATAAGGCCTTGATCCAATAATTCCTGCAACTGCACATTTAATTCTTTCAATTTTATAGGGGCCATTTGATATGAAGTGATGGATACAGGTGTTATACTAGGATATACTTAATCTCGAAGTCAAGCTCATGCTATGGAGGTAATCCTGGTAACTCCTCTAAGAACACATCAAGAAATTTTAACACCATTAGAATCTGATCAAGATTAGATATGGGGTTACTGGTATCAACCATATGGGAGAAATAAGCTTCACATCCTTTACGTATGAGTCACCTTGTAGTAACTGCTGAGATGATATTAACTAGAGGATTTCTCTCACCCACAACTAGCATTTCAAGTCCCTTTGTTGTTATGAGGTTGAGCCTCTTATATTTATAGTCAACTATGGCCCGATGTTTTAACAACCAATCCATACCTAGTATGATGTCAAATTCATAGAAAAGAAGTTAAATAAGGTCTGTAGGGAATAACTTATTCTAGATCACTAGAGGATAGTGTTTATATATTTTATTTACTGTCACACTCTATCTAATAGGGTTGCTAACTTGAATATCTATTGCTATAGGCTTTAGTTCTAACCCTCTATCTTGTACTTAAGTAGTGCAAATATAGGAGCGGGTTCATCCTAGATCTATTAAAGCCAATACTAGTGTATCAAATAAATAAAATGTACTAATTATAACATCTAGAGCCTCTATCTCCTCACGAGCTTTGATGGCATACTGTCTTGCTTGAGCTCATGCCTCTAATTTGGTTTTTTGGTTACTGTTAGGCTGAACATCTCTATTCTATCTCTGCCCCCTTCTCTATGGTGCTACAGAAGCTTGTGTTTAGGCAGCTTCAGTCTACCACTAAGGATAGTCTCTCTAGTAATGATCTCTAGATCTATATGTAAAACACTCCTCCTTTTACCAACTTGCAATACCCCTAATGTCTTTTATGGCAACTCTCACAAGTGGGGGGGGGGGGGAAAAATATTTGCTATTGATGTAAGGGTACTAAAGGCCTACTATGGAGGTTAAGAGCTAAATGCAGAAGCTTGACCTAACCTCTGGGATTGAGTCTACCTCGGTGTCTACTGTACTAATTGGGACTGAAACTCTCTTTGTCTCTTACAAGCCCTAGGTATTGAGCTAGTTTGGCTTGTTGTGAATGGCCTTTTCTTCTGAAACAACTCTTTTTTTTTCTTAAGCCATCTCTTCCATATCATAAGCTACTGCTACTAACTCAAAAAAGTCTTTCATCTTTATGGTAGCTATCTGTATCTGTAGCTCCACATTGAGGCCCTTCTCAAACCTCTTGCATTTTTTTTCCTCTGTGAGAATGAATTCTTTTGCACATCTACTCAGCCTCGCAAAATCTTTCCCATATTTAGAGACTGATCTTCTACCTTGCTTAAGATCTAAGAATTCTTGTCTCCTCTTATCCTTGTATGACTTTGGAATGTATCTCTTCCTAAAATCTTTCAAGAAATACTCGCAAGTTATGTCAGCTACAACTTTCCTTTGTTTTTGTGGTATCCCACCTATGATAGGCTTCCTTCTAAAGGAGTAAAGTAGTACACTTTAGACTTTCCTCTTTTGTACACTTCAACTGCTCTAATATCCTTAGGTCTTTTCTAGCCAATACTCTACTTTAGCAGCATCATCCTTTCTAGTATCTAGAAAGTTTATAGCTCCCATCTTCTTAACCCTCTCTAAATAAGTCTTTTGTAGTGCTGTTAGAGGTGGAAGAGGTGGTATAGGAGTTGGTGGAGCTACTGTAAAGGTATGCCTTAATAATTCCACTATTTTCTATAATAGGGTTGGTGAGGTCTGAGTCTATGGTTGTGATTGCTACTATGGCTAGTGTGTAGCATCACTAGGCTGTGGAGTGGTTGCACTTACCTTAGGTCCATGGATTGTTGTAGGGGCATGACTAGCCACTTCTTCTCCTCTATCTGGTGGGGTTATTTCACTTAACTTGTATTCCTACATAGAAAATAACCTATCAACCTTATGTAGTGTAGCTATATCATAATCATTGAATCTTAGACACTAGCACTCAAGTATAATAAGCCTAAAAATGCCTAAACCCACTATAATACCACTAAATGTAACACCCTCTACCCATTCCCTAAGGAACCATGCAAGGAATGCTACTTCCCGCTGGTCACCCATCCATACATTTCTCTAGGTCTCATTCATTTAACACTTATTACATCACCTACTTTGTTTATCCATCTAGGTTGTTTCCTTTATATTTCTATATAACCCTCTTAAATTGACTATAACAGACCTCAAATTTCATTTAATAGGATATAACTGATTTTACAAAAATTCAGGTAACAAAATGGCTACCCAAGTAACAAACCCTAAAATATATCCTACATAAAAACACTTTTAATATCATGTCCATCACCATCCATAACTATTGGACCCTTTTAGTCCTCTATAGTCACATCACATCATGGTTATCAACACTTAAGAATAGATAGATATTTATAGCACACCATATATCTAGTAATAGATCAATTATATAATTTACATTGATGTCCATGATTTACACTAACTATGTGATGCCCTTTACCTGACCCGTACACCAACCCCAAATAGAGAGCGTGCACACATATTGATAATCAATTCTATTATAGATAAAAACCTTATTAAATTAAAACTTCTATTCATTAAATGATTTCTTGACTCAAGGAGTTATAAAAAACCAAAAACCATTATGGCACGCTTTTATGAGGTAACTAATGGGGTGATCGTGTTGAATATCTGGTAGCATAATAGTTGTTCTAGGACACTTTCCTAAAATAGGAAACCTATTAAAAGCACTTCTAAAATTGCATACAACTCAACAAAACTCTAACTGGGTCCTCTTGACCCTCCAAACATCATAAAAACAACTCAGAGCCTTAGGCTCATCATAAGCAACATTCTCACATGCAACATCAAGAGATATCATACAAGTAATGTAAGAAATGTAAAGCTTTTGAAATAAATATAGTTTAAGTCATAAAAACAACCCATGTTTACAGATTAGGCCCAATCCCTCTAGAATCACAAGAGTATCACTATCTATGTTTACGTCATCACCATTTTACAAAAAGAAAACAAAAGTACCCAAAATAGGCAGTCTTCGTGTTCTCTTATGGGGCAGAAGCTTTGACTCTAATTTGTTGCTCAATTACCTATGCATCGCAAAGAAAGCAATATGCTAAGTTTTGCTTAGTGCTATAATCACTTTAACATGAATATGCCAATTATATCATGCAATCATTCATTTGATATCCATATCATGACATGCTATCAATAGTAATCATACAATATGATTTATAAGTAATTAAGCATCTTGGATATGCATGCATATCAAGAAACGTGTATATGCCACATTATGTTCATACACAAAGCATATCTATATCAACCTAGATAAAATAAGTCATAAGCTTAAGATACACATATATCTCCTTATAATGATCACCTACTCATTTAGGCAATTATAGAAAACTTAAGAACATACATTATACGTCATAGCCATAATCATGCAATAATTCAGTTTTAGGTTTCATAAACATCTTCATACCACATCATTTTTTTCAAGTGTTTACATTGTTTAACATATGCCCATATCAATGAGACAACTAACTAAGACTGGATAATGGATAACTTAGGTCTGAAGGCACTCACAGCCATAGGTACGTAAACTTAGGCCTGTAGGCACTTGCATCCGATGATACGTAAACTTAGTCTCGAAGGCACTCACATTTGAAGATATATAAACTTAGGCTTAAAGGCACTCGCATCCAAAGATATGTAAACTTAGGCCCGTAGGCATTCATGCCTATTGGCGCATAGAACATTGATCGGTAGGTCTCATACCCGAAGGTAAGTTAGCAGCTGCTAAAAAATCCTAGTTAATTGGTCAACCTATCCAAACTAGGTTGTTTAACTATATAAGCATCATTAAACTCATCATATTCTGTCATTTTAGCCATTTATACTTTTTATGTAGTTTACATCATATAGTCACATAATTTGTCTCATTGACCATTTTGCACATTAGCAAGGCCTAAAAATATATGCCTATAGCATAACAATATAATTATGTCATGTAGCCAACTTAGGCTCACATAAGCTCATTATCACCAAAAGATCACATCATATAGGTGTAATAGCTCCAAACATTAACCTATTGCATCTCATGCATTCACATGCCTACTCATGCACCATTCAACCCACTTAAGCATAAGGCCTTCAATTATGTGAAAAACTTCATAACAAGATTTATTAACACATAACAACATCATAAATCACATATGTGTATCTTAGTTCTCATTAATGAATCAATATGCCATTTAAAGCATCACTAGGCCTTATATGGCCACAACATGCATCATATATACATTTCTCAATTCAAACACATTCATACTTCATTATAATCATGCATTTATGCCTTATAATGCCTAAAGCATCAAACATTCACATAAAAGCCACATTTCACATCAACATGCCATTTTACACATAATATGGCATTTATCGATATAAAGCACATAACCCTTATTATATGGCAAAAGTCCATATTTATGTCATGGTTGCATTTGGCCACTCCCACATGCACACACTCATGCATTTAAACATGTTGAACAACTTACATATGCATTTATGCCATTTCATCCATACATGCTCACATATACACTTTAAGCCTTCATAAAGCCTAAAACATGTCATTTTCACCTTAGAGGCATTTGGCCATTACCTTAAGCACACATATGTTCATTTTATCACATGCAAGCATACAAAATTGCATTTTCACCATTTTTCACCATACATTACAAAAATCCATTTAAGGCATAACTAGCACAATATTGATACACCTAGCTTACATGAGACATTCGACCCTTCATGGCATGCATACAACATCCATAATACACATTTCAATCACTCAACATCATTATATAACAACATTCAACTAATTCATGCATTACACCTATAATGACTAATAATGCATAATGTGAAAAAAATGCACATATCGAAATGCATTTTCATCTATTTTAATATGATTACACATACTAAAAATAGTCATTAGGTATGCTTGTAGCTATCTTAGGCCTTTTCCTTACCTCAGAGTGCTCGGTTTGAATTCTTGCCTACGAATTCAAATAGGTTTGATTTTAGAAAAATCATGAAAAATCATATATATCTGTAAAAAATAAAATGAGCATACACACGCACTCTTGGGCACCCATAGCGTAACACCGCTTACCTATTCTGTAAGAAAATAGGCAAAAGATGTTACTTTCCAGAGGTCACCCATCCTAGG
>CANXYI011270380.1:0-10148 GCA_948208565.1 Hura crepitans | reverse complement strand
ATTCAAGAAGAGATATATTTCAGAAACCTACCTTGAATTAAGGAGATAAGAGTTATTACATTTGAAGTAGGGATAGAGGTCTATATTTGTGTATGAGAAAGACTTTGCTCACCTGAGTAGATATGCAAAAAGGTTTGTCCTTATAGAAGAAGAAAAGTGTAAGAGGTTTGAAAAAGGCCTCAATATTGAGATTTAGATATAGGTTGCTACATCAAAGATTAGAGAATTTGCCTTCTTAGTGGCTACAACATATGCAATTGAAGAGATGCTAAAAGAAAGAAGAGAGGCTTTCTAGAAAAAGAGGCTAATTACACCAAGGCAAGCTAGCTCAGCTTTTAAAGCTGGCAAAAGGAAGAAGGGAAATTAAGCATCACAGCAAACTCAAAAGCAAAGTTAAACTCAAAAGTTCGGATAAAGACCGCAGTTTAGATCTAAGTAGTAACAACAAGCTATTAGTGTACATGTGTCTATAGTAAAAACTACACCTACAGTCTATGAGACCTATGGAAGGAGCTATGGGAGAGTCTATTGAAAGAAAAAGCATGGTGAATGTTTTGTATCTAGGTCAAGATCATTATCAGAGGACTTGCCCCAAGAAGTAAGAAAATGTTACTCAGTTTTAAACTTTTTCACCTGCACCTACTAGAAGTCAAAAGGAGAATAAAGGTGATAAGGTTGGTACTAGTCAGAAGTCAAGATTTGAGATTTAAGCACCTACACGGCAGCATGCGATTTCGGCCAGAGAGGAAGCCAAAGCACTAAACATGATAGTGGGTACATTCTCTTTACTTAGATTACTTACTTTAGCTTTAATCAACCCAAGATCCACACACTGATATATTTGTACTGCATAAGCATGAGATAAAGGGTTAAAACTAAACCCTATGAACATAGACATTATGGTTTGAAATCCAATTAGCCAATATGTGTTAGTTAATATAGTATATATAAACTTTCCTTTAATGGTTCAAGAACATGTATTTCTAATGGATCTCATTGAACTCCTATTTGATGAGTTTGACATGATTATGGGCATGGACTAGTTGTTTAAACATAGGGCCTTAGTGGATTACAAGTAAAAAAGACTCACACTTTGGGACATCTGATAGGAACAATGTGATAGTGGTTAGTGAACAGAATTCCTTATCTAAAGTTATTTCAATAGTGGTAGTGAGGTAGCTAATATGAAAAGGTTATGAAGCATACTTAGCTCATGTGGTTGACACTACAAAGGTAGAATTAGACCTCAGTTAGATACCAGTGGTAGTAAATTTTCCAGATGTGTTCCCAGATGAATTACTAGGGTTGTCACCAAAGCATGAGCTTAACTTTGAGATTGAAGTGCACCCTAGTACAACACTTGTCTCAATAACTCCAAATCGTATAGCACCTATAGAATTAAAAGAACTGAAGATGTAGCTATAGGATTTACTTGATAAAGGCTTTATTAGACTAAGTGTCTCACCATGAGAAGCACTGATATTATTCATGAAGAAGAAGGATGGTTCACTTTAATTATGCATTGATTATAGAAAATTGAATAAGGTGACTATAGATACCTTACCATTTGGGCTTATGATGATAACTAGAGATAGGCTCAAGCAACAAAGCAAACAACCTAGAACCTTAATTTGTATGGACTACTTTCATGCATGTCTACCTGAAGTTAATACTATAATGTTAACACTAACCAACCAAGGCCTAGCCTAGAACTGTAAGCCCAAGCCTACGGTTTGCCTAGACAAACCAAAGCCCATATTCACACAGATTACATAGACTCAACCCAAAACTAGGCTTAAGGCCTATAAACCACTAAGATAGACCCAAAGCCTAAGTCTACATAGACTTAGTAGCAAAAGTCTATATAGAATTGCTAATAAAAAGATTCCAAAAGTGTGAACTTCCTATTTCAACTCTATTTCCCAATCCCACTAGGACTCTACCTCTTTTGGATGGGAAAGCCACCCATCAAACCTATAAATTCCCCTCCAAGGTGAGAATTAAAAAGAGTAAGAGGAGAGGCAATCAAAAAGCTCTTAACCCACTATTTTGAGAGTCCAGGTGAGGACTCCAAAGCAGTAATCACTCTACTAAACCTTAGCCCACAATAAAAATAATAGTTCTTTCTAAAACCCTACATTTACATTTTTGCTTAAAGCTTATTTACAATGTAACATTTGAGGCCTTTATTTTTATTCCTCTCTATTCATTCATATTGTTTCTATAAATTGATGATCTCCCATTATTAATCATACATAAGGTGATTCTATGTAATCCCCACACTGATTATAGGAGTAGGTTATTGTTGTGAACTATTTTAATTGTATATAATTGCCTATTAAATTGATGTAATCATTCTAGAATTGGCATTCTAATTGCACAGACTTATCCCAACATGTGTTAAGGTTCACACGAACTTAATATTTATATACATGTATGATTTGACATTCGTGTGGACTATTGTTCAATAATAGTCTTTTGTTTACTTTGTATACTATGTTTTAATGCATTCGATCTACCATGTTGACATGATTGTGTGTTGTTATCATGTTTTATTATTATTCTATTCCTTCGTATGCTTATTATTGATATTCTGGGATTAATATCTGGTCTACACAAACTCCCTTTCACAAGGATCATAGTCCGCACAGATGTATATATCTTATGCATATGTATTCTATTTTGTAGTTCACATGGACTCTTTCTCATAAGGAATGTGGTATGCATAAACATATATTCTAAATTCTAGTCCTTATGAATATCAATATATATCATTATGTTTTCCTTGTGATTAGTCTACCATTCTCTCATTCATAATAATTATTTGGGCATGTATCATTATCTTTCCTCTTTGCATTGCACATGTCATTATAATTCCATTTGATGTTGTTTTTAAGTCCCCACGAACCTCCATTTATGTTACTAACCTATTTCCTTGAGTTGTATAAGAGTGACCTTTCTTACTGGATTGGAGGTTTAAATAGACATATTAGGCATGCCATGTTGTAGTCCGCACAGACTTGATGACACCGAGATAGGACCAATAGCTTATTTCTCTATTTGTTTATTTGGTTTTGTACCTTTTATTTCTCTTATTTATTTTGGGTTGTAATAGGTAGCTTAATAACTCATTTTACAAGCCAAAATGCCTAACCTCACATCAATAGTTTTCTACATAATAAATTGGTGTTTTCCTTAATAAAAGTCACATAAAAATATATTTTCACAAAGGCCAATCTCTTAGAGATGGGAGTTGGGCAATTATCACCAATTCCTATGGAATTATAGGTAATTGTTAGGTCAAATAACATTTAACAAATGACTCAATTTCTAGATGTCTAAATTACACTAATGCTTATTGTATATTCTGAATATTGCAATTTATGCTCTCTAAGTTAAAAGGTGACATGTATGGTTTAAAATAAAAATGCTTACTTATATGATACAGGGTTGATAAATATTGCAATATAAAGGAAGGCATATTATTAGGGTGTAAATAAGATTTAATTTTGAAACTTTTATAGGTAAAAGATCAGCAATCCTAGTGTAAAGCCAAGTGGCAACTGCAAACACAAATCGCCTCATCCCTAGTAAAACATAAATAAATCTACAGTGGCTACTCCGCTATGGATTAGAATTGATTCTGAAAGTGCCCAAATAATATGCCTTTTAATATTCTAATTTTTATCAGTCCTATGCATTTCATCTTATATACACTGTGTCCCTTTTTACCTTGGATGGTGTTGTGAACCATGAACCCATTTTTCATTCAAGAATAGGGAATTGCTAACATATACATCACTTATAAGCCTCATGCCTTAGGGTATATGAAATGGTGAACTAACTGGTCATTATTATCCTTGATTAAAAAGACCTATTAGGAGAGACCCCTAGTTGTGGGAGCTATGAAAACCTTTCAAACCAAACCATGAGCCCGTGGAGTTAAACTTAGCAACTCCTCCTAGGTTGCATAATACTAAATGTTTATGATTGTATTATGATTACTATGTGGGCCTATTACATTTAACCTTATTTAAAGTGAGGCTAAGCCTATTGTGCCTTTTTTTCTAAAATAGGCCTAGCCTAATTTCATCTTAATCAAGACTTAAATGTTTTAGGCTATTGTCCTTACATACATATTACATATAAGAGGTCATTGGGCCTAATTAGGCCTATAATGAAACCTGGGTGTCCCCATTGAAACTTAGGTAACACCACTTAGGAAATAAATAACTTGACCACATGTATAGAAGAAATAAGGTCAGAAGGCTTCTTGCTTGTGTTTATCCTTGCTACATAACATCCATGAATCCTATGCATCATTTGCACCATACACGATTAATATATTAATCATGCATCACTTCTAACCCTTTGTCTTAAAATCTATCATTAATCCCTCTTTCGCTGCTCAATGGAATAGAGTAGGCAAACAACTCAGCAAAACCAGCAATCTAATGTCGATCCCATCTAAGAGAGGAATAACCTCTACTAACGAGTTTGTCAAAAAGTCCATGCTAATAAAGCTATGGGTGAGATGGAGAAAAGGATGATGATAGCCTTCACCAATGCCATTCTAGTATGCACATTCAGAAAGAGGTGGGCTAGACTTTTACCACCCATAAGGGAAAAGAGGTGTTAGATGAAAATGATGATCAGGTCTTAGATTAAGACATCCCTCTGGTTAAGAAGTCTTATAACAAAGTCCCTCTACCTAAGCTAGCTAAAAATGGTCAAATCAAGAAGCTAAGTGAGAAAATGGAAGCCATGAGTAGGCTTGTTATTAGGGGTAAAGACATTGACCTAGAAAATATTAGCCTCAGGCCAGACTACACCGTGCCTCATAATTTTAAGATACTCGATCTGAGCAAATTTGAAGGCACCACTAACACAAGGTCTCACCTAAAGCAATATGCAGTCACTATAAAGGCCATTAACCTATCATTCAATCAAATTATGAGCCTATTCAACATGTCTTTTTCTAGCCAAGCCTTGGATTGGTATCATTACCAATAGAAAAAGGGTCAAAAAAGATTAGGGCAAACTAGCAAGAGCATTTAGCAAGTAATATTCCAATAATGCTAGCATCGAGGTGACTCTAAAGGATCTTGAACTAATGAGACAAAAGCCTAGTGAAACCTTTATAGTTTACCTCAAAAGGTGGAGGGCTAAAGTGCTAAAGATGAGAAATAAGCCTGATGACATCAACTAGATAAAGATGTTCATTTGGAATGCCAATATCTATATAAATAGTGAGCTCATAGCCAAGGGCATCACTACGTGGGAGACACTAAAACATATTGCTATTGACCTAGAAGTAGCCTATCAGAACAAGAGGTTCAAGAGAATAGGCAATGCTAGTTATTCGAATAATAATGTTTGCCATATAAGGTAAGCACTACTATAATCTAATGAAGTCCCTATCTTAGTGTCAGAAGATGTTAATGAAAGAAGGAAAGATACAGCCTCTCCCACATTAACCTGAGAATAGTATATTACCTCCAAATTATAGGCATGACTAATACTTTGCCTATAATCAGAGAATAGGCCACCTTATAGACAATTGCAAACTCCTTAGGAATGTTATACATAATCTCATTGACACTAAGTAAATACCTAATCTAGAGGCTCACTCAAACCCACTTCCTAAGCATCAAACCTCATGTCTTCTTAATTCTAGACTACTCAAAGAGTATGTGCTAAAAGACATCTATAGAACTAACCATGAGATAAGTAAGGGGTGATAGCCAATGAAGCCATCCTTGTAACTGGCTTTTAGGAGAGTGAGAGTGACAGTGAACTTGGGAAGAGTAAGAAATTTTGGGATAGATCTTCTGATGAGGATCATAAAGAGGGTTAGAGAGAGCAAGTAAGGGTTAAGGGATAAATATTGGAGAAAGTTGAGAAAAATGGTCGAATCCTCTTAAATAAAGAGATAAAAATCGAGGAAGATAAGAATGATGAGGTACTTAAATAGCTAAAGAAGACATATGCCCACATTAGCATTTGGGACCAATTAATGTCCTCACAAGCCCATAGGTAGAAAGAAGTTAAAGCTCTAGGGCAATTTTTAGTATCTACTACTACTACTACACCTGAAGACCTAGTACAAGTCATGAAGATAGGGAAAAATAAACTTGTCACCTTCTCAAATGAAGACTTACCCTTGGAAAGAAGAGAACATAATTAACCACTTTTTATTAAGGTCAAGGTGAAAAGGAAGAAAACAGGATGTGCCATGGTGAATAATGGCTCATTATTGTGCATATGCCTAGTTAAGATTCTAGTAGGCTTATGAATCAAAAAGGAAGATTTAGTGCACTCCACCATCACTATTGTAGAGATTATGTATTTTTATTGGGGACAAGAGTGGTTAGTGGAGTCGCCGCCTAGCCTCTACACTAAGACCTCTAATCTTCTGTAGTAGAAAGGTTTAGAATTCAGATCTTATTTATGCCCTTAAATTATGCCTTCTTCTATATTGTAACGTTTATCAATCCCTTTTCAATCAAGCATGCATTTTATTTAAAGTAGTTATGTCACCTTTCCATGTATAAGAAGTAAATTACAGTATTTAAAAGAAAAGTACATTATATATCTAGAAATCAAGTCATAGATTAATTGTTATTTAAGCTGACAAATACCCATAATTCCATAGGAATTGGCAGTAATTGCCCAACTCCCATCTCTAGGAGATTGGCCTTCAAAAATACATTTTATTATTGTGACTTTTGATTAAAGAAATACAAATCCATTTTGTTAAGGGAAACACCATTTAATTATGTTTAAAATTGTTTGATGTGAAAGTTAGGCTTTAGCATGTAAAACAAGTTATTTACTAGCTATTACAACCCAAAATAAGTAATGAAGTGTAAATAGTACAAAACCAAAAGAAATAATCCAAAGTATTAGAATGGTCCCATCTGTACATCAATTGGTTCATGCGAACTCTATGAGGCTCTAACATTAGTCAGTGTGGACTAGTACATAAATGATATTAAGCCCGTCCGAACCTCCACTCTAGTAAGAAGGGTCACTTACATATAACTCAAAAGAAGAGATTAATAACACCAAATAGTGGTCTATGAGGACCTAATGGCAATGTCAAATAAAATGATCATACAATATGATATAGATATAAGGGCATGCTAACATGGTGAACAAAATGCATTAAAACACAACACATAAGATAGACATAACACTATTATTGATCCTAAGTCTGTGTGGACTACAAATCATGCATATAATGATAGAGTTTGTCCATGCAGACTAAGAAATGTTTATATATAAGTTTGTGTGATTAGGATGAAAATTACAGAATATTTATAATATAGAAATAGACAATTTTATAATACGAAATAGTTAAAATGATGACCTACTCCTATGATCAAGATGGGGATTAAATATAATCACCTCACTTATGATCAATCCTTAGAGATCATAGGTCCTTGAAACAATAAGTATATACAAAGTGATAGGCCTCAGATCTTACCATAAAGTGAGCACCAAGCAATAAGACAATGGTTGGGTTTTAGAAGAACAAATTTTTGAGTATGGGTTAATTAGACTAGTAAAATGATTCTTCAAGGGTTTATTAGCCATTGTGATTCTGATTCTTAGCCTCCTCCTTAGGTTCTCCTCATTAGGTTTATTGAGACTCCATTGAGATCCCCCTTTGATCATACCCTAAAGTGGGTATTTATAAGCTTAGGTTTAAGGGTTTTCAATCCAAGGGTGATAGGATCCTTCTAAGAACAGGATTCAATGCCTAAATAGGAATTTTGCACTTCTAAAAGTTTTATATCAGTAGGTCCATACAGACTTTTACAGCTTAGTCTATATGGACTTAGGCATGGTTTTCCTACTAGTCCATAGGCTTTAGGCCAGGTTGGGTTAGTCCATGTAGACATAAGCATTGGCTTATCTGTGCAGACCTCATAGCAGTAAGTCCGTATAGACTTATGCCATGTTAGTCCGTGCGGACTTAGGTTTTAGGTTACTTGCCTTATTGCTTGAGCTTGTCTCTAGTTATCATCATAGGCCTATAAAGGTGAATAAGTCTATACCACGGAGGCTTCACCTCTGCACCCCTATTAGAATTAATGTCAGGCTTTAGGCTTGGGCTTATCAGCCCAAGCCCTTTGTTTCCATCATAGATTCCCATTTTTTTCCATATTTTGAGTCACACTGCGTGCTTTTTAGGTCAGGTCAAAGTTTGAATACATAAGAAACCTAAAATCAAGGTGTTTACAGTTGCCCCCACTTTAGTGTGTGCTATGAAATGCTAAGGTAACAGTACACATTAAAGTACATTCCCAAAGTCTTCCTATTTTCCCTTTCCACAATCTGACTTACCTTATCATGTATGCATGATAATAGTTGTTTCCTTATACCTTTATGATCAAATTTACATTCACACCATTCGATGGCTTGGTCATTTATACCATTTAGCAACTTTATCCTTTGCACCATTCGGTGACTTAGTCATTCACACTATTTAGTAGCTTGGTTATTTACACCATTCGGCGACTTCATTCTTTGCACCATTAGGTGGCTTGGTCATCGCACCATTTGGCATCTTTATTTTTTACACCATTCAATGGCCTGGTTATTCTCACCATTTGGCAGCTTCATTCTTTGCACCATTAGGTGGCTTGGTCATCGCACCATTCGGTGGCTTCATTCTTTACACCATTAGGTAGCTTGGTTGTTGCATCATTTAGTGGCTTTGTCCTTCGCACCATTTGGTGGCTTGGTTATTCGCACCATTTAGTGGCTTTGTACTTTGCACCATTCAACGGCTTTGTCCTTTGCACTATTCAGTAGCTTTGTCCTTTGCATCATTCAGTAGGTTGGTCATTCATACCATTCAATGGCTTTGTCCTTTGCACCATTCGGTGGCTTTATCCTTCACACCATTTAATGGCTTCATGATTTACACAATTCGATGGCTTCAAAATTTTATCATTTGCTGCATATATGGTTAATGTGCATGGAAAATGCATGTTCTCATGTAGGAAAATACATTAGTAATTTAGAACAATGCATGTCTTTTATGTGCAAGGGAAAGTACGATAAATGAAGCATGATTTTCATGCAAAGGAAAATAGAGGGATGATGCATGCTTTTCATTCATAGGGTAGTGTGAATGATACATGCTTTTCATGCACATGAAAACATAGATAAATAATGCATGCTTTCATGCATAGGATGGTATAAAATGATACATGCTTTTCATGCATAAGGAAAGCACTAATATGAATAATGCATGCTTTCTTGCATAGGAAAGTATAAATGATGCATACTTTCATGCATAGGAAATCATGGATAATAATGCATGTTTTCTTGCATAAAGGAATATGTAGACAGAGGATGCAAGACTTTCATGCATAGGAAAGTATAAATGATGCATGCTTTTCATACATAAGAAAGTGTGAATGATGCATTCTTTTCATGCATATGAAACATGGAAACAAAGGGTGCATGTTTTTTATGAATGAGAAATCATGTATAGATGATCTATGAACAATGGATGCATGCTTTTCATGCATTGGGAATCATGGATAATGATGCATGCTTTCATGTATAGAGGAATATGTAGATAAAAGATGCATGCTTTTCATGCATAGGGAAACATAGATAAATAATACATGCTTTCCTGCATAGGGAAATGTCTACATAAATGATGCATGCTTTTATGCACAAGAAGATGATGCATGCTTTTCATGTATAAGAGAGTGATGATAAATGATGTTGAACGAATGACCAATAGATGCATGCTTTCATGCATTGGAAATCATGTATAAATGATCTATGAATAATGGATGTATGCTTTTCATGCATGGGAAGTCATGTATAAATGATCTATGAATAATGGATGCATACTTTTCATGCATGGGGAATCATGGATAATGAAGGATGCATGCTTTTCATGCATAAAGAAAAGTATGATGAATGATGCATGCTTTTATGCATAAGAAAAGTATGATGAATTATGCATGCTTTCATGTATAGGAAAAGTATGATAAATTATGCATGCTTTCATACATAGGAAAGATGGAAATAAAGGATGCATACTTTTCATGCATAAGGAAAGTGTGGATAATGTGATGCATGTTTTTTATGCATAGGAAATATAGAAACAAGGGATG
>CANXYI011270245.1:0-10592 GCA_948208565.1 Hura crepitans | reverse complement strand
TTTGGGAGGCTATTTAGAATGGTTTGGTAAAAAAATAAAAAAAAAATTGAGAGAAAAGAGATAAAAAACTGTTAAGTGAAAAGAGAAACTGAAAAATAAAGTGGAGATGAAGAGGGAAAAGTCAAAAGTTTCAAAGCTATTAACAAGGTCTACATGGATTAACTTGCTCAACCTCAAAATATAGTCATCATGTACTTCCTTCAGATGTGCTTCTTGAGCCCTATTAGCATGAACTACTAAAATTTTTTTCATGTTTGCATAGACTTAGTTTGTCTAGGGTGATAAAAAGTATGACCCTAAAAGAGTTTTAAATTAACCAAACCGAGAGCAGGAGTCATAATGAGCAATTATTTTCATTAAATCAGAATTTTCAATAAAAAATTTACATATTAAAAGCCATTTCAATCAAATTTGGTCAATTTATTTTCATTTGGTTTTTCAACCAATAAAGTAAATTTAACTTGCATTTTTCAATCATTTTAAAAAGTATAATTAGCTTTCCTTGCCATTATATTTGCTTCCTATCTACATTGAAAGCATTTATACAGTCAAAAAATGCGATTTTCCTTGGTCAATTAATTTTATTCAGTTTTTTCAACTAATAAAATAAATTTAACCTCTATTTTTTTTAAATAATTTTAGCGTAATCAATTTTCTCATTAGCATAATTGTTTCATAGCAATGTTAAAGCACTTATATGATTAAGAAAACATAATTTCTTACTCTGACATTTGAGTAACAAAATTGGTCAATCCATTTTCATTTAATTTTTCAATTAATAATATGGATTCAACCTTAATTTTTGGTTATTCAAACTTCTTCTCATCAATATATTTATTTTCTATCTATGAGAAAATATTTATATAACTAAGAGAACATGATTTTTTTGTTGGTCAAAATTGGTCAATCTATTTTTATTAAGTTTTTCAAACTAATAAAATATATTCAACCTCTATTTTGATGTATTTCATGTGTAACTAATTTCTTATCATTATATATATGTTGTGTATCTACAATAAAACATTATATAATCAAAAGAGATTTTTTTAATGGATATCAAATTTGGTCAATCGAGTTTTATTCAGTTTTTAGCTAATAAAATTTCAACAACCGTTATTTTGATGTTTTTCAAACAAATTTAGCTTTAGAAGTTAATTTGTTATAAAAGAGGAAATCTACTTTCAACATTTAATAGAGGTGCTACAACATAATTTAGCTTGATCCATTCTTTCCAAATAAATGAAGGATTGGTTTTCAAAGTTATGAAAACACTATAATCAATTCTAATGTCTTAATTTAAAGAAGCCTAATATTAAATGAAGTGGAATCAACCTTTAAATCCATCTAATCCAAGCCCTAAAAGTTCTTTTTTATTTGACAACCTAGCTTTAATAGTTAATTATTAGAGATGCAACATAGATCTAAAAAATCGTAAAAGAAGCAAGTCATAAAACATTACAAAATGGCTAGATCCATCACAGTTTTCAAAGATAGTCTAGTTCAATAAAAATCACCACCTTATACAAGATGTAAACATAAGTATTTCAGGTTCAACAATAATTGTACAAATAAGATTCAACCCTAGGTTAATCTATCTTCTTTATATCTCATTTTTTTGGATTCAGCTTCACATTAATCCATCATCAAATTTCTTCCTTAAGTTTAGCCTCACAAGGAAATCTAATCTTTTATGAGGTTTAGCCTTATAAGCCAATCCAGCACTGAGTTAATCAAGTAACTTTTAGCATATTTGATCAAATCAAGTAAGTATTTCTAGCTTGATTACTTTGGTATACACTATTTTATTTTGCATTCCAAGCACACATTAAAGTGGGGGAAATTGTAAGCACCCTACTTTTAGGACCCGTGATGATAACCAAAGATAGGCCCATGCCACAAGACAAAGGCACTCAAACCCATGTCTTTTATGGACTTCCTGTGAATTAACTTAAATTTGTGTTTGTATATACTAATCTATGACTAAATCATATCAATATCCGCATAGTCTTTTACTAGGTAATTTGAATTAGAAAAGCCCGTGGGCCATAAGCCATTTAGGCATCTTAAAGCCCAACTCCACACAGGCTTTAGTCTTATAAGAGTATGCTTGCATAAACCTTATGGTGAAAAGCTTCCAAAATCTTAGTATTCCTCTTTGGACTCTGATTCGTAATTCTAATAGGATACCCCTCTCTCTGGATGGGAATACTGCCTTGAAAACCTATAAATACACCCATTATCAACCTATTAAGGGATCATTAATCACCTCTGATCAATCAAAAATTTAGACAATAAAATCTAGAATCAGCACCTAATTCTAAGAGTCAAAAGTGTTAAAACTCTAAAGAAAGATTGGTGCTACTAGTCCTATAGCCCAATTAAATAATTCTTTCTTCTAAAACTCTACATTTTGTCCTATAGTTTGGTGTAATATCAAGGTAAGTTCTAAGGTCACTTGATTTCACAAGTTCATTCTCTTTTATGGTGTAGATTTTTTATGTACCAGGGATAAGGTGATTAGTGTTTAGAGCTTCCACCTGGCTCTACACTAGGACCACTGATCTTTTGCCCAAAAAGGGTCTAAATTTAAATTTTATTTTTGCCCTAATAATATACCTTCCTTTATATTCTAATGTTTATTAATGTTATATCATGCAAGTAAGCATCACGATTAAAGAAAAATATATGTCACCTTTACATACAAGGAAAAAAGTAAATTGCATGAATTGAAATATAAAATAAAGTGTGAATATAAATTATGCATCCATAAATTAGGTCATTCATTAATTATTATTTGACCTGACAATTACCCATAATTCTATAAGAATTGACAATAATTGCCCAACTTCTATCTTTAGAAGATTGGCCTTTGTTAGAATAATTTTTTAGTGTGACTTTTATTAAAGAAAAATCAAAAACTTTTTTTAAGAAAACACCAATTAATTATGCAGAAAAATCTTTAATGTGAAGTTAATCTTTCATGTGTAAAACAATTTAATTAAACTACCTATTACAACCTAAAATAAATAAAAAAAATAAAAGGTACAAAACCAAAATAAAATAAATAATTGGTTCCACTACTGTATCATTAAGTTTGTGCAGACTATATAAGTCTCCCAAGTTGGTTTGTGCAGACTTCATATGCACTTCGAATAGGACTGTGTGGACCTCATCTCTAGTATAGACTTATATAACTCAAATAAAGTGATTATAATACAAATAAAAGTTCCTTAGGACCTAATAATAGTACCAAACGGGATGATAACAATGCATGCTAATGATGTAAATATGGATATAAATGTTTATGGAATATACATGAATCATTATTATAAATGAGCTGATGATTGAAATGTTTAATCATGAAAAGAGAAACATAAACAATTTTAATGTAACTAAATTTGTATGGACCATATATGAAACACATACTTTTAAAACATGTGTTCATGCGGACTATATTTCTCATGAAAGGGAGTTTATGCAAGCATAACATTAATTTTAGAATGTAATTTACCTGTACAATGATGAACAAAATGATTAGAACATATTAAAAAGGCTACTTGATATAAATACACATCAATAACATGCTATAGTGGTTAATTAAGATGAAACATACATTATTAAACATTAAATAAATGTTAAAATAGAATATAGAAGATGAATATAAAATTATTATCGAACATTGCTCTATACGAACCTCATCTAATACACATATTCAAATAATTGGTTCATGTGGACCTTAATCCTTTTAAAATATGTTCGTGCGGACTTATTCATTAGTTTCAAAAAATAAAGATGATTACAATTTTCCAATGAAAGATTAAAACATGATTAAAATGATTTAAAATGTTAACTTACTTCTATAATTGATATGGGGATTACATAGAATCACCTTACATGTCAATTAATCATGGGAGATCCTTGGTTAAAGAATAAAAAATATTATAAGAATGAGAAGAATGAAAAGGAGGCCTAAAATCTTACCTTGATAAAAGTTTTAAGCAACAAGACAAATTGGGTTTTAGAAGAATATAATCTTAGTTTAGGATTAGTAGAGCAAATTCTATAGTAGAGTTTTCTCTGTTAACTCTTGGTAATTGGTGGTTATTTGTGGTGTTTATTATGATGTAATAGGTTGATGAAAGGGTACTTATAGTGTTTTAGGGCAGTTCTCCCATTCAACTAAAAAGGAGTTATGATAGGAATAAGAATTAGAGTCTACATAGGAATGTTAAGTCTCTAGAAGCTTTTTAGCACACGGTCTGTATAGACCATAGTTTAGGGTTTATAGGTCTATATGAACTTAGGCTTTGAATTGTCTTAGTAGACCGTGGACTTTATTCCCATAGGCTATTTTTATAATAGTCCATAAAGACCTTAAGGTAATAAGTCCATATGGACTCACACCTGAATAGTCCATACAGACCTTAGTTTTAGGTTTCTTGCCTTGTTGCTTAGGCCTATCTCTTGTTATTGTCATAGGCTTAAAATGAATAAGTCTATACCATGAGGGCTTTGTCCCTACACCCCCATTAGAATTAGTGTCGAGCTATAAGCTTAGGCCACCACGAGCTTTTTGGGTTGGGTTAAAGTTTGAATCCATAAGAAATTTCAAGACCAAAAATCTAGGTGTCTATAGTTGCCTCTACTTTTGTGTGTACTGTGAAATGCTAGTATAATAGTGCACATGAAAGTATAAGACTTAGTAACATACTTAAAGTTCTATTTGCTTTTGTTATTTTGCCTTTCCATGATTTAGCTTACTGTTTCATGTCTATATAATAGAACTTGTTATCTTGCAACTTCACAATCAAACTTGTTGTGCATTTTGACATTCACAACTTTTAGTGGTTTGGTGTTTGCACCTTTTGCCAACTTGGCATTTGCACCTCTTGGTAGCTTGGCATTTCTTTTATAGAATGTGCTATGAGAGAAATTTGGTTGTTTTCTTCACATATGATTAACGTGTATGGAAGATGTATATTTTGATGAAAATATGTGTTAATAATTCTTGAGGGGAAATACATGTATGAAAAGACTAATGTGCATTTTCATGTGAGATGATGCATGTTTTTATGCATAAAATGATGGATAATGCATGTTTACATGTAAAAAGAGGGATTAATACATTTTTTCATGCAAGGAGAACTTAAAAACATATTAGTGACTCAGGGAAAATATGTGGATGCCATGTTTTCATATATAAGAAATGTATTGAAGAATTATGAATAATGCTTGTTTTCATGTATAAAGGTATTGAAGAATGATGGATGATGCATGCTTTCATGCATAAAGAAAATGTATAGATAAATGTAACATGTTTTCAAGCAAAGGATTAATGCATGGAAAACACGAAGATAAATGATGTATGTTTTTATACACAGAAAATGAATTAGCAAATGATGCGTGTATTCATGCATGGAATATAGTTTAATGCATGGAAAACATAGAGATAAATGATGAATGTTTTTATGTATGAAAAAATGTAGAGTAAATGATGCATGTTTTCATGCATAAGAAATATAAAGATAAATGATGCATGTTTTCATGCAAAGGAAACATATAGATAAATGATATATGTTTTCATGCATAAAAATTTATTAATGCCTGATGCATAGTCATAATAGTAAGGGCTTTAAAGAATGATACATGTTTTCATGCATGGGAAAAGGCATGTTTGCATGCATATTTATATGTTTGTAATGTGAAGAAGGATATGCTAACACATGTGAATGAATGTTAATTGATGCATATCATACTAAATGGGTGTGAGTTAATACATGCTTAAGTAGATTTAATAGATATGAATGAAATGTTTGCATGTATGCATACTTAATAAATAAGAAATGTGCATGTGTGAGTAAAGGACTAATGCATGAGCTAACATGAATACAGTGCCCTACATGTCTAGCTATCCAATGGATAAGTTTTTACCTAGTTCTTTTCTAGATGAATGAATGCTGAATGAACTTTATCCTAGATGATATATCCTATATAGATGTGTACATGTCTTTTGTGTGCCTGAGCTATGTGAGTTATATAACTGATGTTTGAATAAAATAATGCTTATGCTGAATGATGAATGTGCTAATGATAATATGTGTCTAAGTTAATACATAAGTGGAATAAACATGTGGGCATGATATGTCTATATGTGTTTTATGGATAAACTAATGCTTGTTTATTATGAGCTAATGAGTTGTGAAATACTTGTATGAATGAATGTCATATGTGTTGGTTCCTTATTTTTGCTAAATAAAGGGATATGGTTAGGTATGTGTTTGGTAGCCTAATGAATGAATATAAGTTTGTAAATTTTAGATGAATGTAGTGATGTATGTGCTTGGGCTTAATTCCTTCTAGTTGAATGTTAAATCTAATTTTTAAGGTGAATGAAAGATGAATGTCTATTAATACATGTATAGGCAGAATGGTGGATGAGTAAATCTTTTTTCCTTGATAGATGTATGGGCGACTATATGCATAAATGCATGAGCTAGTGCATACTTCAAATTCAAGGTCTTTTAGACTTATTATAAGAAAGATTTAGGTGAAAGCGTTGGTATAGAGAAGTATGTTGAGTTAAAGTGAAGAGTAAGCCAAAGAAAGAAGTGAAGTTGTCAAGGAATAGGTTATGTTAGGGTGAAGGTGTCACACACTGACTTTTGGTCTGATGTTTTATAAGGATAAAATTGGAATTAGAAGAAAAGTAGGAAATAAAATAGATGTATAGATCAAATAGAGTCAGTTGGTGTGAGCAACGAAGTAAAAAATGACTAAAAGGCAAAATGGTAAATACATAAAATGACCAAGGGTAAAATAAAAAATGTGGATTTAGAGACCCAAAAATGAGTGGAACACATGAAAAAGGTGATAAATACAAATGTAACATATAAAGAAACATGGAAATTTGAAAAAAAATGAGTTTTGGGACATGGTTCCGATAAATAGTAACACTTGAGCCATGATTAGTGCATCTCAGGCCTCATTTAAGTTGACCATACTAGGAGGTAGTATAAATTAAAAGATGAATTATGGTATAATTTGAGGTTATATAAGGGGTTAAAAATCGAAAATGAGATCTAGATTACAGTCAATTATGAATAGTAAACCATTCAGAGCTAAATCAAAAATTTTAGAAAATGCGCTTAGAAAGATTTAAAACTAGCACATCCCGATACTAAAATAATCTAAGGAATATGAAAAGTAAGTGACTCAAACTTTTACAACCTGAGAATTATTAGAAAAAATTGGGGAAATAAATTCAATTAAATGAATATTAATGAAAAAATATAGGGAAATTATGTGTAAAGAGCAAAATAGGTCATTGGATCAAATAGTAGCATGGAAGATCTTAAGCATCCAAGTGTGATATAGATTAATTGAGGTAGCAAATGATTAAATGATATTTTAAAGGAAAATACAAATGGAATAAATCCCACCATCCATGTGTAAATGCTTCCTTTTGATCCTAGCCACCCATTCCTCATATAAATACATGAATAATAATAAAATATTCATTTATTTCAGCCAACATATCCCTCTTCTCTTCCCTTTCATGTCTAAATTTTACTCATCCCTTTCTCTACCATTTTACATATTATTACACCAAATAATCATCAAATGTTATAAATAAGAGGTTATTCTATCTACCCTATTATACTAACTGCCTAAAAATACATGGAAGAAACAAATAATTAAAGGAAGGAAAGAGGAGATAGACCAGTGTTTAAGGTCATTCAAGGTAATTAATGTTATTTTTATGGACTTTTCATGAGGAATATGGTTATGAAGTTGATAGAACTTAAAGGATGGATGATGGAATGATATAAGTAAAGATGAAGATTAAGTGAACTAAGCTAATAAGGTATGTGTATTCTAATCCTATGGACTTTATTGTGAAACATACATTTACATATTTATGTTTATGGAAGTTAGTGAACTTTTATATTATGACTAGTTATATGTGACACCCCTTACCCAATATGATTGCTAGACCCAGATTTGAAGCATCACATAACCAAATTTATCTTATATAACTCTTTAGTATCATCTATCCATATACAAGAAAATTGAAATCTTAACATCTTTAATAATGCAACACTTATAAACCAGTCCCAACAAAAACCTTATACAAAGGATATTAGTAGAGGTATTTATGCTAAGATTCTGACAGCATAATAGTTATTCGGGGCACTTTCCCAAAATTCAAATCCTGTAGAAAACACTTGGATAAATATCACATCTCAAACTCAACCACTATGATCCACCTTATCAATCCAAAATTTCACATC
The DNA here is from genome assembly GCA_948208565.1 of Hura crepitans. Lineage (NCBI taxonomy): Eukaryota > Viridiplantae > Streptophyta > Magnoliopsida > Malpighiales > Euphorbiaceae > Hura > Hura crepitans. The sequence continues at coordinate 2,301 of CANXYI011270245.1, read as the reverse complement.
AACAACTCCAATTATGCAGACATACTACAAAAAAATTAAATTCAGCTCACAATCATATAATTACATACATGTTTTACCCAGACACAACGTCCATATCATATTATCTCACAACATTACTAACACACATATGAACACCTACACATCTGTTGAATGATAGATCAATATCTAACATAACAAAACCATACAAAAATGAAATCAAGTCATCACAACTTCCTTACACTTTTAATGTCCTTTTATTCATATTATGTAAAAGCTTTACAGATACACAAATATGTCAGGTTTTACACATATTGTTAATTTTATACACAAATGCTAATCACCTACCATATTTTACAAACCCTAATGCCTAACAACTCTAGATGCTCATCTTTGATCTATAAGAATTGCGTGTCTCAAACCACTAACACTAAGCAAGTTTGCTTAGCCGTATGCCTAAGTTCAAAATGCTAAAACATACATCATGCATCACATCAAGTTGATTTATTATTAATAATTGGTTATACTTACTGAACTTTACTAATGAAAGAACATGATCATATCCATAAATATACACCAACCTATGCAATTTAAATCATTTTTATAGAGTATAGTATAGACTTATACATGACTGTCAGAAAGTATGAAGCTTAAAATAACCCATTAGCCACTTATATCATCAATCTATATTCATACATTGATACTTAAGAAAAATGGAAACATAAACAATACATTTATAGCATATTGAGAGTGCAAGTATGCATAACATGGCATTATCATGCGAAAATGCATAAGTAAGAACTCAACACAACATAATAAATTAATATATATAATGGTTCACAATTGTCATCAATATTATGCTCACTTTACCATTGACTTGCCTTACTTACTTTTTATTAATCCTCTAAGTTATATCATTTTATTCATATCATGCCTATACCTAAAAGACAACAATCCAAAACTAGATAATGGGACAAAATGTGCTCAAAGGTTGAGATGGATCTGAAGGTTATAATAGGACTGAAAGGTTATAAAATGGACCCAAAGGTTATAAATGCACTCAAAGGTATGCTAGCACCTGCTAAAACTCCTTAGTTGACTGATCAACCTATCTAATCTATATTGTCTAATTGTATGAGTTATTATCAATGTATTTATTTCACCTTCTTAAACTTGATTTAAAATAATGTCTTAATAACTTAAAGCTTATTTATTATGCTTAACCATATTACATAACCTTACATGCGTCACATTTTTATGTCATCATATTATGACCAAATACTAACTCATACATACTTGATATATGCTTAAAGCACCAACATACATATCGATAGGCCATTTGGCCATGACTATGCTCATACATAAGTATGTAACTTGTATATCTCTTTTTAGGCCCCTTATAAGAGTAGACACAATCATATATCCTTATAGTTAAAACACAATCTATGTATATACAACACTTATCATCCATATTATCATTTAGTAGTCATTAGATAAGTACCTAAAGTGTCATCATAATCAATATAGGCCATTCGACCATACATAAAGGAGAACTATATCATAGTCCTTTCTTTGTCTTATTATGCTACTTATGCAATTAGACATATTTAATTCACAATAAGCCATTATCACAATGAAACATGATCTTATATTCTTTAATACCATACTTTGAATCCATCACATACATAACCATAACTATATGCTTAATGATCAATATAAGAAAAGTATGTTTACATACCTTTCATGCATAATTCACATGCTCATATGGCTTAATAGCCCATCTTGGCATAAAAATAAGCTTTATATTAAGCAAATTTACACATAACTTAAGGTCATATAATTACAACACTATGCTTTACATACATACTTTAACCATTTTGGTCTTACATAATTTTCATGAGCATACCTCATGAATATCTATCATTTATTATGAATACACTACTATCATTCCCATAAGCATCACACAATACTCACATATCTCATGTTTAACATAATGTTAATGCATAATGAAAGTAATTTGTGAGTTTCATAAACTACACTTCAATTCATCATAATAATTTAGACATATCCTTTAAAAAAATGCACATATTAATATTTTATTCTTAATAGGTATCCTATAGGCCTTCCTTACCATCATGCATAACTACATTAAAATCCTTTTCTTATACATTACCATACTATATGCATTTTAGAAAGAGACACTTACTAATGGCACTGTATACCATGCGACCATATCAATAAATCTCATGCTTACACACAACCTTTTATACATTATCTCATCATTCATTATAATTCACTTAAATATATGAATAGGTTATTCTATTA
>CANXYI011270224.1:0-11948 GCA_948208565.1 Hura crepitans | reverse complement strand
TTATATGAATTATATAACATTTTGATAAATAATATAAATTTTGTATAATATTCAAGAAAAATATTTTTTATAAATTAATTATTTAATTATATAAATAAATTCGGATAACAGTATCTAATAATAAACAGCTAAACTCGATTCAAATAGTAAAATTATTACTCGCACATATCTTATTACAATTACAGTCACAATGGATCAAACATTTGAAAATACATGATTCGCTATCATTTTAAATAAGAAGCATCATAAATTAAATTAAAATCATAAATATAGTTTCAAAAATTAAGTTAATTATATTTATTTATAATTATTATAAAGCAAGACATATTTTTGAGAATGTATAAATTTTTTATAATATTATTAACTACAATGAATATTTTAAAAAATAAAAATTATATAAAAAAATTAATTAAAAAAATATTTAAAATGTTAAAAAATAAATTTAAAGAAAGTGAATCTAAATTAATTAAAAATAATAACATTAAAAAATTTAACTAAAAGTGGAAAAAAAAAATTGCAAACGGCGGGCACGATGGTCGCAAGCGAGGAACTTATTAGTTATTAGGCCCACATAGCTATGCCTATCACCCGCTGTTTTACCTACACCCATTACCGTGTGCTGTGTACTCTCTTTTTTTTGGCCGGTGACACCTTCATGTTTTCAATTTTACTCTTTGAATTACAGCCACATAATTTTAAAACAAAATTTAAAGGCTATCAAATCAGTGAGTGAACAAATATAAATGAATATTTAAATTAAAGAAGAATAAAAGACGGGTGCAATGGTCAAAGTGTTTTTCCTGGTCCCATCCATTTTAATAATTTGTGGTGGCCATAAACTTAGGATGTTGTACTCGTTGCTTGCATCTCAACAAAGAAAAGAAAAAATGGAACTGGTTGTGAAGTGAATAATTTGGAAAGAGAAGGATATAAATTAAAAGGAGAAGGGTATAAATCGGAATGAGAATGATATAATTAGAAAGAAAATATAGATGGATCTGGTTATGAAGTGCAAGACACACAGAACACTGATGCCATCTTATAGAGACTGAAAATAATAAAAGTTAAAAAGAAAGTAGCAGATGTAATCATGTAAATAATGCCATTCATTTTATCACTTTATAACCCGAAAATTATTTCTCCGCTAAAAAATAATAGCCCAAATGAAGTGAAAATGCCATAATGTATTGACTAATTCAATGAATTTTCAAGCATATGTATGTTCACATCTTAAATTCATCGTTATAACGTAATTTATTGTTCATCATATTTATTTGTTACAATATAAAGTGATTTTACTTTTTATTTTATTTATAAGCCATGCAGCTAATGTATTCTAATTGTGAATTGCTCTATTTTAGTTTTAAAAAAATATAACAAGAAAAAGTATGGATATTAAATGTTTCTTTTTAGATTTAAAATAAAACTTATATAAAAGATTTCAAATAAAATTTTGAGTGTTATTCACTAATGCCAAAGCGTGAAAACAAACAAACAGTAATTGTATTTCTAAGAAATGTGTATTTAATTAAAATTTTAATATATTTTTTTAAATAATTTTTAATTAAACTTTTAAATACTTTGATAAATTTTTTAAATATGAATGATATTACTCGATGTCTAAAAAAGTATGAATAATTTTAAATGACTTTTACAGATTTTGAATAATTTTTGTAAACTTTTTATTATTGTCACTTAAATTTATAAATATTTTATACGTTTACTTGTATTACTTAAATTAATATTTTATAGTTGATTTTAAAGTGATATAATTAAATATTAAGTTCAATATCTTATAAAAAAATATGAATATAATTTGAATCTAACTCAATTTTATTATTGCTTATTAATTAAGAATAATATCAAAATAACTTTTAATTAAAATCATATCATTTCAATTTTAATAATTGGATATCTAATTTTTATGTAGCATTTTAATTAAATTTCTCTATCTATTTTTCTATTAAATAATAATTAGTATAATTGAATATTAATAATAATTTTTTATATTTTTTATTAAATAAATTAAATAATTTTCTTTCTATTTATTTATATATAGTTAATATTTAATTATAAAATAAAAAATATTTAATTTTATCTAAATATAATAAAAAAAAATATACAACATTTATTTTTTAATTTTTATTTAATAATTAATATAATTAGAGATTAATCGTAAATTTTTATCTTTTTTATTAATTAAAAGTTGAATATTTTTTTTGAATTTTCTTATATAACTATTTTTAATTATTTAATAAAAGAAATATTTAATTTTGTAAGAAGATAATTAATAAATAAAAATACAATATTTATTTTTTAATTTAATTGAATAATTTTTTAGATTAATTTATTAAAATTTTGACTGGGCGGATTAAAATCTAAATAATATGTTATTTTTATATTTTGATGAGTTCCCTTTTTTTGTTTTTAAATGGGATAAAAAAAATTAGTTTTATGTATTTTTTAATATATTTTTCATTTGAATGAATCTAATTTATCACCCAATAACATTAATTTTAGAGACAATAGCAAAATTAATTTCAGAAGTGATTATAAAGAAAAATTTTAAACTTTTGAGCACATGGCTTCTTTTTTCTTTTTATGAAAAGTCAAAAAATGAAAGTTTGTGGATTGAGTGTAAGACAAATGTAAGATTAAATATAGAAATTTTTAACTAAAAAGTCTTTAAAAATTCATAAAAGTCATTATACTTAGTCATAATTAAATACACATAAACTTTTTAAACTTTTAAAAAATTGTAATTAAATATCTTAAAACTTTTATAAACTTTTAAAAAAAATTAAAAATCTTGATTGAATACTTCTAAACTTTTAATACATTTTAAAAATTTTAATTGAATATACTTAAACTTTTTTAAAAAGTAAAAATTTTTAAAAATTATGATTAAATACACCCATGTAAATAAAACTTAATCACATGCAATTTATTTTACCAGTTGTTTTTATTTAATCCAAATAAAAGCTGCCGTACCTTTTAAATTTCTTTGATTTTTTAATTTTTTGGATGAGTTTTTTTACAATCTCCTGTAATATATTACTGTTTTTACCAACATAAATTAACCTAGTTGATTATTGATAATATGCCAATTTTTTTTTATCACTCATATATCCACTACATCCACATACCGTAATTATTTTTAATAAAAATTAAAATTAAAATTTTTTATAGAATATCACCAACTCAAAGTTTAACTATTTTCAACCCAGTAAATGAATTACTTGCATGATTATTTTAAAATAAATGTGGTAATAAGTTAAAATTCAGGTTATAGTGGTCATATAATAAAAATCAAATCACAAAAATTATATTAAATTTTAGACCTATCAATCGGGATAATTGGACAAATTTAAATTTTATTAGTATTGGGTCATTTTTTTTCAAATCAAGTATTTGTCGAATTTATCTTCTAATTTATTCATTAAAATGAGTTTAAGTTAATTCAAATGCTAACCATCATCAACAAATTTATTAAGTTTTATATCAATCCGTAAGCAATTTTTAAGCAAATTAAAATCGAGTAAAAAGTTCTCTAAATTTAATATTATTAGATATTTATATTTAAAGGAAAAAATACTATTTATAACTATAAAAAATTATAATGACATTAATATTTTATAAAACAATAAAAAATATATAAGATTGAGTTTCTTTTATATGAAGAGTGATGATTAAATACATTTTTATATTAAATGTATTTTATGTGATTGTTGGATGAGAAATCAAAAATAAAAAATTGATATTATATTAATCTAATTAAGAGTACATAACAGATACATTTAATACATATAATGTGCAAAAAGAATACTCAAATATAGACCAATTTATTTTGAAGTTAAAATGTTATTTTAAAATTTTTTTAAAAAAAAAACTTAACATTTACCTTAAACTTATATATAAATGAAAGAGATGATAATTTTGACACTAAAATTTATTTTTCTTTAAAATATAATCTAAATAAAATATTTATAAAAACTCTATAGCGTTGATTTGGTATACTAATACATTTAATATATTATGATAATTATCATTAAATTTATACTATTTTATTATTCAAATCTTTAAAAGCTATATATCCAAAGAAAAATATTACAATACACTGGTATTTCTCATCACTCCCCTCATCCAATAATGAAAAAAAAAAATAACTATGAGTAAATTAAAAAGAAAAAAAAAACAAAGATAAATATAAATACAAGAAATTTTTATTGAAAAAAGAAAAGCCAAGAAACTGCGGATGAAGTAACAAAATAAAGGAAAGTTGCTGCAAATGACTTGGGACAAAAAACAAAACAAAAAAATTGTCAGTAACAGAAAATCTTTAATATGAAAGAAAAAAAAAATTTCGGTTAATTATTAACCGAATAACTTGTTATATGAAAAGATTTGATAATGAATTTTTTCAGCATAAAGAGTGCGCATTGGCATCTAAAAAAGTTTTACGTGCTAAATCAAAATCCTGAAATTCATTGAATCAATTACTTAAGAATTTTATTTTATAATATGATCAGTACAATTATGAGGCGAGAACCGTACTCACAAAATTTACATATACATGTTCTAAATCAATTTAAATTTTTTTATTATTATTGGTATTAAAAATTTAAATTTATTTTATTATTATAGATATCAAAATATGTGCGGGTGTTTGACGATAATATAATTTGAATTTATCTGTTCTAAACTTTTTATTAATATTTGTGAGTATAAGTAGGAGTATAAATATATATTTAACTAATCATGATTTTAAATAAAAATTGTCAATTTTAATAAATTTAAGACTTGTGAACCTAAAAAAAGTTACAAAACAAAAAATTGTAGGAATAAAAAGAAAGATTCAAGATAAAGCTTTCAAATAAAAAAAATTGCACAATTTAAATTCAATAACATAAAAAAGGGGAAAATTTTATATTTCCTAAATAAAAGAAAAAAGAGGGAATTTTGGTAAAAATCTCCTTCCACTGCTGATTTGTCAACAAGAAAAGTTCTATCACCTAAAAAAAAAGGTGTTTAGAACAAAATTCAAATTTGTTTAAAGTTGGATTAATTTGGATAAGCAAAATATGATTAACTCAAATATTATTCATTTTAGCTATTAAATAAGACCAGATGCAGTCTCTCTGCTCTTTCTCTAATGAGCAAAACCTGGAATATAATCTCAATTTGATTTTCTGGGATAAACATTTTTCATTACAGAAAGATGCAGATACAGCAAATTTATACTCAAATTACAAAACAAATAATTGCATAAATTGTCAAAAAGATTATAATTTTCCAAGATAAATCAATATTCAATAAATCAAACAATCCGGAGGTAGAAAATTTACATTTCATTGAAGTTCTTTAAGTCTGGATAATTAATATGTACAGACACCATATCTGAACAAAAATTTTCTGCGCACCAGAAAACATATCTTATAGTCGTAGCGTAGTAATTAGAGCTGCAAATTTGAAAAAAAATAATAAAAATGATTAAATAAATTTACCAAAAACCATGGAAACCATTGCCGCGTAAAGGAGATAACAAGAAAACCATCTCATCCTCATTAATTCTATCGTATTCATTCTCAATCTCATCATCCTTAGGCCGGCGATATCGAGCCACCACTTTATCCGGCAACACCTTACCCCGGCAAAGAGGACAAGTAGAGCGACATTGCTGAAACCACTTATCAAGGCAATCCTTGTGAAACAAGTGTTTACACTTCAAGCTCCGAACGGTTTCACCTTCATCAAAATCAGATAAACACACCGCACATTCCGTGGATTCAAGGCGAATGAGAGATTTGTAGGAAATCGCGGGATTTTTCTCTTCGATGTAGCTCAGAAATTGATCGTTGGTGAGAATCCGTTGGCCGGAGTCGGTGATAGCTCTGATAATGAACTGAATAAGAGCTTGAATTTTGAAGAGGAGGAGATTGAGGAAGAGAATGGTTAAGGTTTTGAGGTTAGAGGAGATTTGATAGAGAAGAGGCATGGCTGATAAAAGTGCTGGGAGAGAAGATAGATAGAACAATCGGAATTGAATACTAATTACTAAGAACGAGAAATTTGAATGTGTATATATACTAATAAGATGAATAATAAATGTGACTAAATGCATTTTAGATTTTGAATTTTAAAATTTTGACTTCTCTACGCACACCAAGTGCACTTGATCATTCTTTAATTATAACTCGTTCTTTTTTAAAATAAGACTATTTATTTGTTATAATTTTATTATTATAAGTGTTTATGTATTGATATATACGAATGTGTAGTGTTAGATTAAACATAATTTTTACACATTTATATATAATTTTTTTTTATAATTAATTTCCTTTTCTTTCTTCTCAAAAAAGTTCATTTATGTGCTCCGCTTAAGAGGACTGAGATTGGGAGCATGACGCTTTTAATGCTCATTCATTATAAACGAGAGATTAAAATTTACTTTACTCCATTCGTTTGATTTTAAATGTTTATTTTTTTACGTTAATTTAAATGTCCATTTTTTTTATGTTTACCTTTTTCTCAAATTCTACTAAAATTAAAGAGTTTCTTTTAAGCATTCTCGATTTAAAATATTAAATACAAAAATATTTAAATAAATTGTAATGAATTTTTTAAAGTTGATGTGAATTATTTTTTTTAATTTATGTACAAAAATTAAAATGGATATGAGTATTGTTTAATTCAATAATTCATATTAGATATACATCGAAATCGAATTGAATATGCTGGCGTACGTGATAAATGCTTACATATGGTGCTTGAATTATATTGATAAATGCTTTTTAATATAAAATTCGAAAATAGAAAAGCTAGGCGTCACCCACAGTTTCTTAAGAAATGAATTCAGGTTTTAGGAGTTGTGTTGGGATAATTCCCTTATTGGAGATCAAACGTCAAATTGGTACTTGTTATATATCCTATGATAGGAATTTAGAATACAGGTTGTTTCCCAGCAGAAAAAGGAAAACTGGTTGTCTCCATGATGTACCTTGAAGATAAGGCGCTCGCTCACCAGACATTTCCTGCGCCTTTCTCATTTACTTGTATAAAAAAATTAAAATTTATTATTATTATTATTATTATTATTATTTTGTAAAATCTTGTTAACATTATAGATGTTATCGATTTTTCTTGCAAGATACAACGTATTTTCTTGTCAAATAATTTTTAATTAACTTTCTTCTATTTTCTTCTCTTCTACTTTCTCTATTATTTTCATAACAAGTATGCAAATATAATAAAATAATTTTAATATATTATATAAAAATTTAAATTTTTACACATGTTATTAAATAAATAAAAAGAAGACTCCAAGGAGAAGTTAATTAGCATTTTTCGCTTCAGATAGGAATGTTTTCAATGATACAGCGCAACACGAAATCGGGAAAAAAAAAAAAGTATGGGAATGGATAAGAAATAAATAATGATGGGCCAAATCCACAAGCACCCCCCGGACCACCGCCTTCTATGCCGCACGCGGAAATCGAAACAGCGGACGAACTGGTGTCGGCCCCCTCATACACCATCACCGGCCCCACCATAAAAACGCTGCCGTTAATTTAACATAAAATATTATGACTAATTACTAATTTAGCTTTTATTATTTATTTATTTATTTTAATAATTACATCATTGAAATTTAGAAGAAATCGAAATTCAATTAATTAAAAAATAATTATTTTTAATTATTTGATGTTATGGGTATTTTTTTTTATTTTTTTAGATTTGAACTAATTTATTTTTCAGAAACGACAAAGAAATGGATAAATAACGCCACCGTTAATTTGAAATTTGAAACTTGAAACATGCTGTCCTCCTCACCCTCAGCAAATTCAGTTTATTTCCTTACTCAATTTTAAATATTTCCGACTCTCTTAACTTCTCCCTACAAATTTGAAGGAAAAAGGAATTCCACCAAAGGTAAGTGGAATATATAAAGAAATTTAGAACATGGTTAGCTTGTTAATATTAGGCATTACTTTGATTTTTGCTTTTTTTTAAAAGCATTTAAAAAAAAATAAAGTGATAAAAATTGTTATGATCTGTTTGTTTTAAAATAATTGATCTAATTCTAATTAAACATGTTATTGATTTCTTTTATAATTTATAATTTATTGACCCCTTTATAATCCGACTCATTTTAATTCAACCCGTCATGACTTGATCCAAATCAATCAATCTAATCTATATGTCACTTATAGTAAAAACATATTTATTTAAACCATTTTTTTTATTTTTATTTAAACCATTTTTTTTATTTTTTTCTTCAATATTTATCGTAAAACAATTTCTAAAACAAACACCACAATTTTTAAATCATTCACTTCCTGTAATTCTTTGGTGTTTTTGGACTATGTGTAATCGATATGTTGAATCTAAATTACAATCTATAAGGAAAAAAAAAAAAGATATGCTAATTGGAACTAAAAATAAGCTGAAATTTGGCAGCATATAAAAATATGACTTCCCAATTTTATTTATTCTTATAAACACTAGTAAAAGTGTGTGTTTAGATTTGTCAATTTTTAACCCTAATTCAAAACTAGATTCAAACTCAATAAAAATTTGACTCGAAAAAATGTGCATAATTCGATTTGGACCCAACCTAAAAATATTAGAATCAAAATCGATCCGAAATGACTAGAATTTTTTTTAAATATTTTTAATTATTTCAATTATTAGGATTAAATCAAGTTTTGAAAAAAGAAAAAGTAAATATATTAATATTATTTTCTCTATATATAAAATAGATTTAAATATTAAGAGGGTTCATGCAAACAAGATAAAAAAATTGACCTATATACCAAACTAGCCAGCCCACCGAGTATCAAAAAATTAATTAAAAATAAAAATAATATTATATTGAATAAAAATTGTAAAAATACATTATTAAAATTTATAATTATCTAATATATTATATGAAAAATAATTATAGATAAAAGTAAATATAACATAATATAAAAATATAAAAATTAGATAATTAAAAAATTAAATAAAATAAAAATAAATAATAATTTGGACAGGCTGTGCTAAATTTGAATAGTTAATATCTTGTTCAATTCAGAAAAAAAAAATTATAGATATGCAGAGTATGAGGACATATGTCTATTCAATGTCATTTTCCATTACCTATCACTAACTGTGTTATCTTAATTTCCATTAGTCTCCTGCCGACTTCTCTTTTTTGGTATTTCATCTTTCTCATTTTTTTATTTTTATTTTTCTTGTTATTTTTTTTTACTAATTTCAATTAATAATAATAATAATAATAACAATAATTATCCATAATTTTTAAGAAAATAATATTTTAAAAGAATAAGTTATTTTTCAAAATTTATATGAGTTATTAATATTTAAAAGTGATCGAAATATATTAATATTCAAAAAACACTACAAAAAAACCTCAATATGTGACGGAATTCGTGACGGATTAATTTCCATTGCAAAATGCCATGAATAGGGGACAGATTATATAATTTGATGCAAAATTATTAAATTTAAAGAAAAACAATAAAAACAACGACGGACTTATGATGAAAAATTTAGTTTCGTTGCGAAAAGAGGAGGTAAAAGAATTAGCGATGGATTTTGTGACATTTTTCTGCCTCGAAATTTATTTAATGAATAAAAATTTACTAAAAAAATTGCGGCAAAAATGTTCATCGCAGAATTTAAATTAAATCAATTTGAAAGCCCAAAATTATTTGCTTATGGATTTGGCCATCGTTGGTTCCATCGTGGAGTATTCAATATAATAATTTTATTTTTTTTGACAAATTAATGTTAGGAGGTGATTTATTAATTTAATTACTTTATTAAATAATAAAATTTTGTAACTTGTTACATTAACAAATTTAAAAAAAAAAATAGACATATTGAATGGATCGAGTTGGAATTCAAATCAAAAATTGACTGATTTAAATAAAATATATGTCAATGAAAAAATATAATAATATTTATATATTTTTACAATATAATAATTTGAAATAGTATGCTATAAAAAAATAATTTGATTTATGTATTAAGAATTAATTTATTGTACATATATATATATTGTTAATTAATAGAGATAAAGTTGATAACAAATTTTCGTGCAATTAGTAAAAAAAAAGTCTGTTTAATAATAGGTTGAAAAATATATATAACTTAAAAATAAAAATAACTTAAAAAATGAAAAATAACTTAGGAAAATGAAAGGAAGAAACAAAAATCAAACGATTAAAAAAGAATCGAAAACGACGCCACTTTCAGTGGCCTCGTCTTCTCATTTTAAGTTTTGCAATTTGCCTAAACACATCGAAATCCTTTTCTTCTTTCCAAAATCCACAAGCAGTGACCAAGAAAGCTTATTTGGAACTCCGATTTAAAGATGACCTGAATTGGCCACTAGATTTGAAGTATTCGTCTTGTATTCGTCCAATGCTTTGAGTTTTTAGATTTGAAGGTCTTGTCTAGGTAATTGAAAGCTTCTAATAAGTAAGGTTACTTTCTCACTTCCATCCATGTTGAAATTGTTCTGAATGAATACCAATAGTTTTTAATAATTAAATTAACAGCCCCAAAAGCTAATTCAGCTCATCATATGGCGTGTTATTCTATTGTTCTGATGGCATAAATAAGACTTCAACTAAATCGAACTCTTCGCATGCATGAAAAGCATTATATTGCTTGATATAGGATTGCTTTTGCATCAATCCTTTTTACTGCCTGCTCATTCCTTGGCTATTACAAGCAACGTGCCCAAGTTTGGTTAAAGACAAGGAAGTCTCCTGGCCATCCTTGAGTTACTTTTTCTCAAACCACACAGCTTGCTTGTCCTAAGGAGGTTCTCGAGGCTCCAATAAAAAAGGTTAATTTAGTTTGATCTCTCTCGATTCCCGTAATATCTCTACTCCTTTCTCTAAAATAAATCATGTCTGATTAGGTGTCCCAAATTTTTTTTTAAATATTGAATCCACATTTTTTTTCCTCTGCTTTTAAGTTTTGTTTGCATCATTTTAATGATATCTTATAGTAGTTAACTTTGATTGTAAATGAAAAAATTGATACAGGAACAAATTGTAAAGAAATTTTCTTCAACTGAATGTAAAATGTTGGTACCTCGGATTGCTTCATTATAGTTTTCAAAGAACAAAAGCCAACAGATTGGCTGCATCTCAAAGGAACAAAATTAACACTAGCTTGTACCATCTCATAGGTGGAAATAAGATTTGGTATTTGTCGAAGTTGAAGCTCAGTAATGAAACTATACGTCAAATATGTGTACGTATACTTGTCCCTTTTTATTATTCTCTATTCTGATGACAATTCCCAAGATTTTACATGCAAAGAGCAGATCGCCACCAACATCCAAAGCCTATTGGCTCACTGCCCATCGTTATCCTATATCTATTTTATACTATTCCCTTCATGCTTTTTCATGCTATTTTCTTCCTCCTCTCCACTTGTCACCTACCTCTTTGTTGTTATTTTACAATCAACATCATAAATTGAAGTCAATAATAAAAGATTCAATCCTTTGCACCTGCAAGCAATTCTTCCCTGAGAGCTCTAAAACACAAGAATGGATAAAAGATTGCTAGAGGCAGCTCAAATAGCAACTCAACCCCTTTATGGGTTTTTCCATGTTTTTTTCATTTGAAGCCTAAGCCTAAGAACACTCATTTTTCTAGCTTGAATTAACTAGTGGCATGTTCATGCATAATACTAGATAATTTTATTCCTATTTACAACGTAAATCAACGCATGTTCACCATTATGCAGATGTTTAGCTGATTCTATATTTTATGATGATGATATGTTCTCTGTCTTACCACAAATTCTTTATCTACCAAATACTTAAGATGAAATGAGTGTTTTCGAATGCATATAGTGGATACATTACTACAATGTTTTTTTTTTTTCTTTTAGTAAATCACATGATCAACACCTTTAAAAAA
>CANXYI011270223.1:0-12834 GCA_948208565.1 Hura crepitans | reverse complement strand
GGTAACTAGCAATCGCTTGATTGAAATTATTAAAGTTCTTAGTATTAAAGTAGTTCATTGTCCCCTGCCAGATGAGTTAAAGGTGGTTATATCTTCAGCCACTCTTGCATAAGTGGTAGATGATAGATCATTTACCAGTGATCACTTGTCATGGTATTAATTGGAATGACACTGGACCATTGATGAAATGTTCATTTGAAAAAAGAACCTTCATACGACTATGCATACTGAAACATATTACTTAAAAGGTGCCACTGAAAATATAATGTTTGGAAAACTGTGCCCTACTTCTCGATGATGAAATATTGAAGAATGCTATTAAGCTTCAACTCCCTAGTTATAAAGATTATTTGAGCTCCAATATAAGTCCCACTTAGGAACTCTTTATCATGAGGAATATATGGATTTCTTTGTATACTTTTAAGAATAGTATATTTTGTGGTAAAAATTTCTTTGTATATTAGTTTTTGCTAATTCATATGCAAAAGTGTAAATGTATTTAAACAAAAGAATGCACAGATTGAAGCAAATGTTCTGAACATATGTATATACAAAAATTGAGGGCCTATTAACAAAAGAACTAAGACTACCATCCTCTTCATTCTTCTTCCTCACTCTCCATTTCCTTGTCATTTGAAGAAAGCACCAACTTTTTAGCTATCTTTAATGCCCTCAGCTTTCTCTAGGCATCACAAAGTATAACCACCCTCTTAGTCAGCTCATTCTACAAAATAATAAGGGATCAATACATCTCATGTCATGCATACCATATATACATGTATATATAATTAATGATTGTAGGAAATAACTTATAACAAGGATGTGAGTCTCATCCACCATTGCTCGCCTAAAAGCCTCTAACACCCGAGCAGTCTTTTAAATTAGATCCTTCCTAACTTGATAAAACCCAAGCAAGAAATGCCATGTATAATCACATCAATAAAGTTAGAAGTTCAGAAAGGTCATACCAGTGTAATATTCGTTGGCTCAAAAGGCATTAGCCAACTATCCTCAATCTTAAGGTGCGTGAAGGTTAACTCCCTATCAGTGCCATATCGCATGTAACTTAGTTCAAGAACATTAGTAAGAGTGCCAACAACCTCACCTGGCATCAATAAAGAGCCAATAGCAAAAGTTGGAGCTTCACTTCGAGGAGTACATATAAGAGGAGGTAAAAATTGAAGCCTTCTAAAGCAAGGAGCTGTCTTCACCCTCTTCCTAAAAGAAGAAGGCCTAGCCTTAAGAGTAGGTGCAAAAGGCTAAATGGCAAGATAAACTCAAAAACTACACTCAAAAGATCAAAATGAGCATCAAGAATATACCTGAGGGGTAGGGCCTAAAGTGTAAGGCACTTGAGGAAGCAAATGAGTGGATGCCTAAGAGGAATAGTCCTTTTTATCCATCTCTACTAATGTATCCCAGGGCATCCCTATAGTCATGCACTGCACAAACTCTAAATTATTTATATACCTCTTAAAAATCATTAAATAAAGAGGACTTTAAGGAATATAGTGTGCATCAGGGTCTATATGCCAACTCAGCATCCTTTCTCTCAGAAACTAAGAGTAGGCTTTGGGTCATCCACAAAATAATCCAAGAGGATAGCTCTCAAATGGAGTGAAGGAAATCGAGCATCTCCTCAATGGGAAAGACCAACCATGCCAAATCAATCTAGAAAGGAATGGGTAAGCATTAACCTCATGATAAATGAACTAAATCATTAATAATATGTCTACATGTGCAGGATCGCTCACATTAGTCCAAGCCTAAAAACTGAGGTACTAGCAGTGTTACAGTAAAGAGGAGGAATTCCAAGGCCTTGAGGATGGCTAGACCCACCTATCCATCACTAGATATCGATAAGGAATGTCCAGCTTGCATGGTCGTGGTAGCAAGTGAAGCTCGTAGGCCTAAACTTGTGAAAAAACAAGGTGCAATGTTAGAAACAAAAAGAAAAGCGATCATAAAGAAGTGGAAAAAAGCTAAGGAAGATTACTCATTAGGATGCCTGACACAAAACCTTGAACAAAGCGATGGCTCTTCTTAGTTTAAGCTGCCATGTCCAGACTCCTGTATATCCATCTAAATAAAGAATAGTACTAGTTTTAGGAATCGATGCTCTTAATCCATTTTAAGATGGGGAGTAAGCTCTAACTCACGTTGTTATTAGCGTTTGTGAACAATGTAGTCCCCAGTAAATACGAGATGAAATAATGAGCATACTAGTCCACCTCAAGCTAACTAGAAGGAGTAGTATCGATCTATTGCTCACATAAATTAGTGCATCAGATGCTGTCAGAGTGATCTTAAGGCATAAATCCTAATAAGTTCCTCACATCCTAAAATTAGAGTGAGGGGTATGGGTAGTTAGCATTGAAAGCAATCACCCTTCTAGTACATGACACACTGATGATGAAAGCTTAATTGAATGGGGTGATGTCAGCTCTCCAAAAGATTGGTGGAACACATGTGTGGTGTCTATCCATTTATGAAGCAAGGCTCGAAGCACAGTCCCTATGGAAGTCCTCTCTGATGAGATAGTTCATGAAGGTCTAGAAAATGGTCACTCTCACTCGATCCTTGACTAGAACAAGCATCACAGAGTACCACTATTATGGTCTAGATAGGGTATGTGACACCCCTTACCCTATCTAATCATCGAAAGGGATGCATACACAACCAGTATCTAATCTCATGGACATGTTCTTATGAAACAAAATGTACTTTTGAAAACTTGTATTACATGCAATAGTTGTTGAAAATATGGAAAATAAAAAATCTTTTTGTAAGTTCACTATTTAGACCTTGTGCTAAAAATTTCGATAGCATAATGGCTATCTGTGCATAAATCCCAAATAGTAACTTGTCAAATAAAAGCACTTCTAAAATAATTCAACTCAACCCAACACTTTCTGGGTCCATCTGACCCTCAAACACAAACTCATCAGCCACAAGCATCATAACATTATCCATATATTTATAAGACATTATATATATCATACTTATTTTTAAAAGCTAGTTAAAACTATTTATATAGACGTATTTAAAACATATGTACAATGCATGTTAGGCCTATCCTTGGCTATATAAGAGTGCTGCAATATACATACATCAGATAACTATAACAATAATAGTTTTGAACCAAAAAAATCTTCTCAAAGAATGACTTCTGCTTTGAGGCTATGTACAACCCTGCTCGCTTTAACTATGTATCATATAAAAATGACATGTTAAGCAATTGCTTAGTGGTGTATTTGTATTAACTTATGTTTACACATGTCACATATAATAGATCAAATATGTATGTATAATCATAGTTATAAAACCTATGCATGTATCTATTGAGTGAGTGCATGAATCATGTGCATATATCCCATATCATATATGTTGTGAAAACAAGGTGCATCAATTATGTAAAATCATAATGGATAGTTTATTGCCTTCATTTTCATAATCAAGTTGATGTAATAAGCATCTCACTGTATCTCTATATATAATCTCATTTTCAAATCAATATTTCATCTTCGTGTTTAAATTAATGTTATTCCCTCAAGTTTAAAACAATGTTGTATCATCAAGTTCCCATACCTAAAAGATAACAACTTAATACTGGATATCGGCATCCAGATCAAAATGATCAAATACATAGTAGTGTAGTGGCCCATATTTTAGACCCTATAATAGTTGCACTTGCTTGATTGCTCGAAATCCAAATGTAAATGCTTGCAAGCCAAATAATTGTGCAGTGGCCTTATAGACCTTATGATGGCTGTACTCGCTTGATTGCTCGAATGCCAAATGTATTCATCTGCAATCTAAATAGTTGTGTAGAGGTTATATAGACCCTACATTGGCTGTACTCGAATGATATAGGCACCGAGGTACCCTAACAGTTGCTATCTATCCCTAGTTGAT
The DNA here is from genome assembly GCA_948208565.1 of Hura crepitans. Taxonomy (NCBI): domain Eukaryota; kingdom Viridiplantae; phylum Streptophyta; class Magnoliopsida; order Malpighiales; family Euphorbiaceae; genus Hura; species Hura crepitans. The sequence continues at coordinate 8,919 of CANXYI011270223.1, read as the reverse complement.
TGGTTAACCTATCCAATTTAGGTTATTTAATCATAAAAGACATTGTCTTATATTGCCATGTTCTCATTTATTTAACCATTTGTACTACCACATTTTGGCTATGATACTCAAATATCATCATGTTAACCAATTGCACACAACTGACCATTAGGCCAACTTAAATTACATGACACATCGGCCTTTAGCAAACTAGTCACACATGATACCAACCACTTATAATATGAAACTCATTTTTATCATGGAAATGTTCATGTTTTATGTCATGTTAAATACGTACATTATTACTCATTTTTAAACAATGATAGATGTTTCATGTCCTAATGTAACAATCATCAAAATCAATATCGAATTACACAATTACACACCTTTTATGATCAAACATATTGTCAATTTATCAATTACACAAAATGCACATTATAGCATGTTACACACACATTTTTTATACATAATTTGTTATGTAATGCACAATTTAATCCGAATACATTTACTACTTTAGCCAAATACACTGAGAATTGTCACTCACTGCTTCTCTTTCTCTTTGCCCTATTTTTATCTGAACACATAAAAAACATAAAATTTAAAAATCCATATAAAATCAATCATAAATTGAAACTAAAAATTGACGTTTACACGGTTACTATCGGTCCCTGAGGCATTCTATACTATAAAAAAATAAAAACTCAAAAAAACTCACCAAAAGCAACCTTAGTCACTATTCACATTAACCTTGAAATAAGAAATCTTTATGGTTTTTCTTGGAATTCATGCCAAATAGAGGTTTCGGGACTGAAGGCATGTTTTACAATGAAAATGGGAGAAAATGAGCTTTATTTCAGAGAAATGAAGGAAAAGAGAATGAAAATGGCCATGAAAGCCTTAAGCCATGTCTTTGGTTGTTAGAAAAGAAGAAATGACACTAAATGCCAAAATTTTGACTTTTATATGAAAAATAAAAATATTATTTTTCGCTTTTTCTTCAAAAATTCACAAAAAATAATTTGTTAGCCCAAAAATTCTCAAAATTTGCCAAAAAATCTCAAATTCCATATCTAACATGTCTTTAAAATTTCAACCCAAAATTCTAAGAAAACCATTAAAAATTATAACTTTTAATAGTACGCAATTTTTAACAAATACTTTTTAATGTCAAAAAATTCCAATCCCAGTGCCATTAGCCTAGTTAGAATTTTGAGTATCATGTTATATCATTTTTAGGTCAATTTTAGTAAAAACAAAATATTTTATGGTTCAGCTTTCACTATAACACTATTCATGAGAACCGATGTGAAAACTTAACCTCTCTATTAACCCTCTTACTGGCTTTTTTTTTTTGCTTGAAACTTCACCCAAAATTTTTTATGATTAATATTTCCATCTAGTAATGTTAGTATAGCCTAGATCTCTAGATTATCGAACACCATATGAAAGTACTATTCATAAATTAGGGTTTTCGAGGCGTTACATTTTTTTCCCTTTTAAAAGAAATTTCATCCTCAAAATTACCTAGTATGAATAGCTGTGAAAACTGCTATGCCATCTGATCCTCTATTTCCCATGTAGTTTCCTCTATGCCATGATGTCGCCATAAGACTTTTACAAGAGGCACCAACTTACTCCATAGTTTTTTCACTTCTCTAGCCAAAATTTTCACTAGCTCTTCTTCATACAACATTTCTGGTTATATCTCTACTTCCTTTAGTGATAACACATGCATCGGATCTAATTTTTATCTCTTAAGCATAGATACATGAAACACATTATGTATTTACTTAAGCTCAGGAGGTAAAGCTAGTCTGTAAGCCACTAGTCCCACTCATTCTGTAATTTCATATGGGCCAATGAACCATAGATACCTTGAGAAACACCTTGTCTCCTATCATAATGAATATCATTCCTTTTAAGATTTGCATATGACTTCTATTGATTTGATGCTTCTTTTAACCTATCTTTGATGATTCTTACTTTCTCTTTTGCATCTCTAATCAAATCTTACCCCATAAGGTTATGCTTACTTAACTCACTTCAAACCAAAGGAGTTCTACATCTTCTTCTATACAAGGCTTTATAAGGAACCATGCCTAAGCTCACCTGATGACTGTTATTGTTAGCGGACTCAGCCAAGGAAAGATAACAATCCCTACTTCCTTTAAACTTGATAACATAACTTCTTAACATGTCTTCGAGCACTTGGATGACTCTCTCTAATAAACTATCCATATGCGCATGAAATATCGTAATAAAACTAAGTCAAGTACCTAAGGCATTATGGAGTTTCCTTTAAAATCTTGATGTAAACCTAGGGTCTCAATCAGAAATAATAGATGAGTGCACATCATGCAGTCAAACAATCTCATTGATATATAGCTCCGCAAGCTTTTCTAAAGAAAAATCCATCATAACTTGTATGAAGTGTGCTGACTTTATCAATCTATTAACTACTACCTAGATTATATCACATTTACTTCTCATCATTCTAGCCCAAGTACAAAATCTATAGTGACTTTATCTTATTTCCACTTTGGTATTGCTATAGGTTGAAGCAACTTAGATGGAACTCAGTGCTCAACCTTAACTTGCTGACAATTAAAACATTTGGCCATATACTTAGCTACATCTCTCTTTATACTACGTCACTAATAAGCTATCTTCAAATCTTGATACATCTTGGAACTAATAAGATGCATCATATATGGGGCATTATGCACTTTTTGTAGCATTTGTTGTCTTAAATCTCCTATATCTAGCACACAAAGCTAATCATGATAAAACAAATAGCCATTATTCTTGATCTCAAACTTATAGGGCTTCCCCTCTTAAATTATACTCATAATACTAACAAGCCTATGATTATCCTTCTGAGCCACTTTCACCTATTGTAGCAAACTAGGCTTTACTTATAACTCTACTAGTAAGCCTCTATCATACAACATCTGAAATCTAACATTTATAGCTTTTAAAGCTGATATGAATTTACTATTGAGAGTATCTACTACCACATTAGCTTTTTCTAGGTGATAGTCAATAAGGCAATCATATTACTTTATTAACTTTATCCTTCTCCTTTGTCTAAGGTTTAACTCTTTTTATGTGGAAAGATACTTCAGACTCTTATGGTCGTTGTAAACATAGCATTTCTCTCTGTAGAGATAATGCCTCTAAATCTTCAAAGTAAACACCATTGCTGCAAGCTCTAAATTGTGTATCAAATAATTCATCTTATATGGTTTCAACTATCTAGATGCATAGGCAATAACCTTATTGTCTTACATAAGCACACACCCCAATCCATTCAGTGAAGCATCACTATAGATAATAAAATCTTTCCTTAATTTTAGGTGTACTGGAATTGAAGCTTTTGTCAACATCCTTTGAAGCTTTTCAAAGCTTTCTTGACACTTGTCATCCTAATCAAACTTAATGTTATTTCTCAAAAGATGTGTCATAGAGGAAGGAATCAAAGAAAACCCCTTGACAATACTACTATAATAGCTAGCTAAACCTAAGAAACTCTTAATCTCTATGGTGTTTCTGGGTCATTTCCACTCTATTACAGCTTTAACTTTACTAAGATCCACTCTTATGCCATCTGTTGCAACAATGTGTCCTAGAAAGACACCTTATCTACCTAAAATTCACACTTACTGAGCTTGGTATAAAGTTTCTCATCTTTCAGCTTCCGTAGCACAATCCTTAAATGTTGTTTGTGTTTATCCTAGTTCTTAGAATAAACAAGGATGTCGTCAATAAACACTACAACAAACTAATCCAAGAATGGTTGAAAGATCTGATTCATTAGATTCATAAAGGTTGCTGAAGCATTGGTAAGCCCAAATGGCATTACCAAAAACTCATAATTACCATATCTTATTCTGAACACTATCTTTTACACATATTCTTCTTTGACTCTTAACTGATAGTAGCTAGATCTGAGATCAATCTTGGAGAAGACACCTACTTTTCTCAACTGATCAAACAAGTCATCTATCTGAGGCAATAAAAACTTATTCTTGATAGTCACCTTATTTAGCTACCAATAATCGACATATAATCTCAGAGATCCATTCATGTTCTTAACAAACAAGATCAATGCTCCCAAGGTGAAACACTCGGTTTGATAAAGCCCTTATCTAGCAACTCTTGCAACTACACTTTTAACTCCCATAACTCAATAGGAGCCATCATATAAGGAGCTATGGATACTAGTGCTATACTAGGCAACACCTCAATCCTAAACTTAACCTCTCATTCTATTAGTAAACCAAGTAGCTTTATTGGAAACATATCCTCAAACTCCGATACTACTAGTATCTTGCTTATCTCTGGCTCTATCTTGCTAGTATCTATTACATGTGTCAAATAAGCTTGGCAACCCTTCTTAATCAATTTTCTCACTACTACAGCTGATATCAGATTAGACATACAATCCAATCTCTCCCTAACCATTGTAACTTTTGACTTATCACTAGCTATAAGTGTGATCTATTACTTTTTGTAGTCTACAACTACGTGATACTTGGATAACCAATCTAAGACAAAAATCAGGTCAAACTCATGGGAAGGTAACTCAATGAGATCGGTTGCAAACTTAAATCCTTATATTGATAAGGAACAATCCTTATAAACTTTATTAACTATCACATGTTGCTCTATCAGATTACTGACTCTAACATTAATATCAAACATTTCGGACACAAGCCTTCTATCTTATTCCCATACAGTGCATATAAGAGTGTGCGAAACCCGAATTAATTAAAGCTAAAGTGGGCAAAGCAAAGAGTCAAAATATACCCGCTATAACATCCGGCATCTCTACATCATTTTTGGCCTTGATCACATATTGTCAAGCTAGTGCTTTACCCTTTACCTTGTCTCTTTGACTACCTCTAGTTCTATTTTTTGCATCCTTCTGGTCTCTGTTCTAAGATAAACCCATAGACTTGGTAAGACAATCCCAAACAAAGTGACCTTTTGAGCTACAACCCTTGCATACACCTAGCATCATAGTTTAGCACTTACCTTAATGTCTCTTACCATAATGCTCACACTGTGGCACTAATAGAAATCTAGCTATAGATTTTAGAGTCCTTGACACCTGTGTCTACTATTTAGACTATGCTTTTGACCCCTAACCTGACTTATACTTTAATCCTACCTCTGACTTTACTGAGGTCTAGTCTAATCACCCTTAGGTTTCATGTTTGCTGTAGGTGTAGAATTACCCTTTTCTTGACCAAAGGTCCTTTTTTTTTTATAACTATTTCTTTTCTCTCTCAACTTCTAAACCAACTCTGTAGAATGACATACAACAACCAAAGCTAAAAAATTCCTTGTCTTTATAGAAAGAATCTATTGCATAATATCCAGATTCAATCCCATCTTGAACTTCTTACACCTATCTTCCTCAGTAGCCACTACTACCCTGGCATATCTCTTAAATCTCACAAACTCTTTCTCATACTCAGATATGGATCTTTGTGTCTATCTTAGATCCATGAATTCTTGCCTCTTCAGATCAAGAGAAAGTTCTATGATGTATTTCTTCTTGAATTCCTTGAGGAAAAAATCCCAAGTCAAATCTATTGTAGTCAGGTTCTCTATGATGGTCCCTCACCAATTCAAAGCCTTATCAGCTAATAACATTATGGCATAAACTGTATACTCCTTTTAGGTACAACCCAACTGCTACATAATCCTTAAAGTCTAATCTATCTAATTCTTTGCTCTACTTGACCCATCCTTCAACTCTCCTTTAAAGAACTAGGCTCCATTCTTTAGTAGCCTCTCTAGATAGGTCGTATGAAAAACCCTCAATTCTTACTATACTTGTGGTGGTGGTGGTGCAGGATATACTATATTAATAGTAGTAGCAGCAATAGTAGTAATTGTAATTGCCAGCCTAACCAAATCCAACATCTCCTATAGCTAAACTAGCTGACCATGAGACCTTTGTGCTGTATGACCAGTATAACTTCTCATGATAGACTTAGCACTAATGGCCTCTAGTCTAATAGTAGATGGAGCATGGCTCTTAACCTCTTCCTCATCAATTGATGTAGACTGACTCATCTCAGATTTATAGGTAAGGGAAATATATTATAAGCCTCAATAAGTATAATTACATGATGCATACTTTTGAATCCTAAGACTCTTATATACCCTATATATGTATATCAAGGAATTCCTAAACTGGAGCTCTGACACCACCAAATGTGACACCTCATAGTCGATTCGATTGCCAGACCCAAATAAGGGATGGATAAATAACTGGTACATGATCTCATGTATATGTTCTTATGAAACAAAATTTACTTTTGAAAACTTTTATTACATGCAATAGTTATTGAGACTATGGAAAATCAAAAATCTTTTTGTAAGTTCACCATTTGGACCTCATGCTAAAAATTTCAGTAGTATAACGGCTATTTATGCATAAATCCAAAATAGTAACCTGTCAAATAAAAACACTTCTAAAACTATTTAGCTCAACCCAACACTTTTTGGGTTTGTTCGATCCTCTAACACAAACTCATCACCCATAAACATCATAACATTATCCATAGATTTATAAGATATTATATACATCATACTCATTCTTAAAAGCTAGTTAAAACCATTTATATAGATGTATTTAAAAGATATGTACAATGTATGTTTAGCCTATCCTTGACTATATAAGAGTGCTTTAATATACATACATTAGATAACCATACTAAATATAGCTTTGTACCAAAAAGAATCTTCTCATAAAAGACTTCTGCATTGAGGCTATGTATAATCCCGCTCACCTTAACCTATGTATCACATGAAAATGACATGCTAAGTAATTGCTTAGTGGTGTATTCGCATTAACTTATGTTTACACACATTCAAATATAAGCATATCAAATATATATGTATAATTAGAGTTATAAAACATATGCATATATCTATTGTGTAAGTGTATGAATCATATGCATATAACCTATTTCATATATGTCGTGAAAACAAAGTGCATCAATTGTGCAAAATCATTATGGATAGTGTATTGCATTCACTTTCATAATCAAATTGATGCAACAAGTATCTCACTGTATCTCCATATATAATCTCATATTCTAATTAATATTACATCATCGTGTTTAAATCAATGTTGTATGATTATGTTCCTATACCTAAAAGACAACTTAATACCAAATATCAGGATTCTAATCAAAATGATCAAATGCATAGTTGTGTAGTGGCCCACATTTTAGACCCTACAATGGTTGCACCCGCTTAATTACTCGAAAGCCAAATGTAAGTGTTTGCAAGCTAAATAATTTTGTAGTAGCCTTATAGATTATACTATGGCTACAATTGCCTAATTGCTTGAAAGCCAAATGTAATCACCTGTAGGCCAAATTGTTGTGCAGTGGCCTTATAGACCCTATGATAGCTGCACCTATCTAATATAGTCATTGAGGTGCCTTAGTAGTTGCTATTTATCCCTAGTTGATTGGTTAACCTATCTGTAGACATTAGGTCTCTAAGGCTCCTAGGTTTGGTTTGCCTAATGATGATGAAAAGGACAAAAATCCCAAAAATGAATTTTTTACGTCCAAACTGAAGATCTCAAAACTTTTTTCTTAAAGAAAAATTATGAAAACAACCGTTTTCCAAGAGAAAATGGCCGTTTTGAAGCAAACAAGCCGTTCCCATAAGGGGAACAACCATTTTGGGCCCAAAATAGCCATTTTGAGGACCAAAACAACCATTTTGACCATTTTAGCCTAAAACGGGCCATCCCATGAGTAAGATGCCTATTCTGGGCCCAAAATGACCGTTTGGGCTGTTCGGCCCAAAACAGGCGTTCTTACATGTAGAATGGCCGTTTGGGCCCAGAACGGCCAAAATGGGCATTTCGCCTCTGAAAACGATCGTTTTGGCCATTATTGCATTGGAAAATAGCTGTTTTCAAGCAAAATGCCGTTTTATGCCTCGGGGGTCATGCATAAAAGCCAATTGGGTCATTTTGAGCTAAGGTTAGTCAAGAGAGAAACTGCACAAAAAAACACAAAAATACTTTTCCAACTCTATTTGTTTGGGTTTTTTTTTTTCCAAGATTTAAGCACCATTTTCAATCTGAGTCGAGATCTTTCTAAAGGCAAATATATCGATGTGTTAACTGACCCATTTTTTTCGTTTATTTTTCATTTTTCTTTCTACATTTTATCCATTTACTAGTTAGATATGGTAAATTATTTGTGCCATATTTTTGCATTTGTGAGGCTGCTTATTTTCCTTTAATTTATGTCTGTGCTTTTATTTTTGCTTCGCATCAAAAATATTATTTTTGGTCATTTAGGTTGATTTTATTTTTCTTCTTGCATTATCCATCTAATAGTTAGATGTAGTAATTTATTTGGGCCATATTTTGTATTTTTGTGACCTTCAATTTTTATTTATTTTCGATTTTTCTTTTATTTTTGATTCGCATAAAAAATATTATTTTTTGTCGTTTGGGCTGATTTTATTTTTCTTTTTGCATTACTCATCTACTAGTTAGATGTGCTAATTTATTTGGGTGATATTTTGTATTTTTGTGATTGTTTATTTTTATTTAATTTCTGTCCATTTTTCTCTTTTTGATTCCCATACTAATATATTATTTCTGCTATTGTGATGCGAGTTACTTGAGTATTTGGGGGCTAATTATTGTTATTACTACCTATTGCTTGTTAGATTGTATTTTAGGCATCCCGAAATGTAATTTTTTATTTTTTATTCGGTTAGATTGTATTTTAGGTAATTGCCTTGTATTTTATTTTTGGTTCGAATTATTTCCCTGTATATTCCGTGAATGTTGTAACAATTAGAAAAATGATCTTTCAGGTGACCAAAAAAGAACCAAAACATTTTTATTTAATTAATTGGTGTTTTATTACTAAAATGGGTTTGATT
>CANXYI011270180.1:0-15211 GCA_948208565.1 Hura crepitans | reverse complement strand
AAAAATCATGTGGGATAAAAACCTAATAAAGGAAAAATAGTACATATTGTTATAATAATACACATATTGAGTTGCCTCGTTAAAAACCTTACTAGAGAAACCTAAAATTATGGTTAATTAAAAAAGAGTACAATATGTATTTTCCTCCCCTAGTGATAACAATAATTCAAATATTGAGATTGCATATATACAATTCTTAAACAAATCATATCTTCTAAATATGTGAATTATATATCCTCTAGATTTATAATCATATATCTTTTGAATATTTTAAATACATTTCTTCTAGATATATTCTTAAAATATGCATTATAATTATTAATGCATTTATTGAAGAAACAACATATAATACTTATCTTGTAAAACTGCAAGATACAATTGTACCTCCATATGCATATACAATCATCTCTATATTTTTTTATTTCTTTAGATAGAGATTTTATGAAAACTTAATCAATACGATTATGCATTCAATAGGTACTTAACTATATAATTCTTAAATGGTTTCACCAATCTTGTCCTTTTTCTCTTCTGATAATGAGACTATTATCATCCTCCACTTCTAGTAGTGACATTATTAAAACTACATTAGTAATAATTAATAATTTCTTAAAAATATTATTCATACGACTATAGTTATGTATTGCTATAGTCACTTTAAGGAATAAGCAAATTCAATAAAAATTAGATTTTATGATATGTATGTAATATTATCATCAAATAATAACTATTACAAGTAGATACATTAACTTATTAAATTATTTATAAAGCATTACTTAAAAAAATATGCTAAAAGACAGTTCAAACATTGAGAAGACAACTAAAAGTTATCCAAATAACACATAATTATAATTAATAACTTTATGATTACATGTACGCATAAAATGAATTAATAACAATTAATAAGATATGGTACTTCAGGAGCAAGAAATAGTATAAGGTAGAAAACAAACCACTTCAGTCTTCAATGAAATAGAAAAATACATATTAACTTAGCTGTAAAAGGTTCAAACAACTGATTAATACTCAATCTACAAGCCAAGATAAACATTGATTTCCAAAATCTATCATTCTTCAAAATATTTTCTTAAATAATAAATGACTTTTAATTCTTCAGGAATTTTAGTAATATTTAAATCACCAACCAAATATGATCTATATCATATAGACAACTTAGATCATATGAAAGTTGTATAGATCATACTTTCAAGAATGTTATATGTTTCAGGCATTATAAATCCTTTAAGAATTTTCACATAAATTCACTATCAAGTGAGTCATACAAATAGCCTATACCATCAATATATACTCAATAGGTATCCATATTTGAGTATTTGGACTATAGGTTTAAAAATCATATTTGACGATAAACTACAATTCTACTTGAATCACGTCTTTTCATTTGCCATTAATAGATTTAGTTTTAAAATCCACACTTTGTTGAAAATATCAACATTAATATTATATGCAGATTTGTTGACGACAACTATATCTTTATAGTTCCTTTTAATGACATAACATAATGAAATCTCTTTGTGGCTATCCGATACTTGAACCATTTCTAGAATTTTAAGATTTAGTTATGTCTTAGGTCTCTTTAAGAGTATCTGTCTCTATAATATGATCATCTTAACTTTTGCTCTTTTCCTTATTCAAAGATTTATTTTTTTGGAACCAATTAATTTACATTGCATAACATATTATTCCACTAGGACATTTCTTTTAATCAAAGCTTTTTGCAGTAGCTATACATGAGATTTAGTAAATCTTTATAAATCAATAAATACATTTTGTATCATAATTGGTGATTCTTTGAACTTCTGGTTCACAATATGAAACTTCTAGTTCATAATATAGGGATCTTTGAATTTTTATTTCAAGTTAATGCATTTATTGTTCCAATTTCAACTGACTATTTCTTCCCCTAATGTTTGTAAAACTTTCAATCAAAATTACAACTTTTAAATAAACATCAATTATAATAAGGGACAATTTATTATTTTTAATGGTAGAATGCATAATCCCATATGAAAATGGGAGTTTGATCTCATAAAAACTATTTAGTAATTAATTGGAGGCATTCGATAATTGTGCTAGAGTTTTGAATATAAACGTGTATAACAAGTTTTTTAACCTCTATTAATATAAAATAATCATTTGATGCCTATAACATAATATCACTAGCATTATCAAGAAAACTATATTGAATATATAATATGAAATTTGTGCACTTATCAAACAATCTCATAAACTATATATTGTGAGATCATAACAAATACACATGTGACCATTTTATAGATGTATCTATTAAATCATATAAAATTTGAATGGTTCACATGGTGGATAGTAGGCCCATATTTATTAAATCATGTATTCCAGACTAAAGGAACTTCAATCTCTTTTATTAGCTAATGATATTTTAATATTTCTTAAGAGCAAATAACACCATGAGAATTTCTTAAACTAAAGAATCTTCTGATTCTTTATGCATATTAATTCTCAATAATTAATACATTATAATTGACCAGGAATGGTTGAACCAGTCAATGCCATATAATCAATTGCATTTTAATATGTAAACTCTAGGTTTATATGCAAAATTTATATCAATAAGTAAACTTTGAGATTATTAATATTAACACCAATTAGTAAACTTTGGGTCTACTAATATTACTAACAATGAGTAAAATTCGAGTTTACTAATATTAGTAATAACCAGTAGACTTCAGATTTATTACTAATACTACTATCTTAAGCAAACTTTAGATTTATTACTATTTGTAGCAATCGGTAAATTTCAAGTTTACTAATATTTATATTAGAATAGATTTAAAAATCTTCAAGATTATTTTACTTATTGATACAAATTGTCATATAAAATATTCAATACATTCAATTTTAGTCTCAATGTGACAATTACAACATTGAATATTTACAAAAAACCAATAAATTTTCTTTAAATACATTCATAATAAATTGTATTCAGATAATAACATTGTAGCTCATCAAAAGCTTTTAAATAATAAAATTATAAATATTACCTACTAAAAGGATTTATATAAAATATATGGATACTATAAATTTCAAAATGTATATCATTAATATATTGCTCATGAAAAAATAATGCAAGAATATATATTCAAAAAGAGTAAAAATGATAAATTTTGCCAAAAATGGGGTAAAAAATAAAAGTTTAGCTTGCGTAAAACCTTTTGTTTTAAGATTAACACAAAATATTTAACATACGACATTAAAATACTTCCTAAAAAAATGTAGTATGTCAATATATAAATGATTGAAAATATTTATACTTAATTCAAGACGTAATTAATTCAATTCAATTTATAAGAATTCTTAAATGCTAGATCAATTTTAAACTATTTTATATAATTTACTATAAATTTGAAATGTTTAATTTGCTTACTGCTTAATTCTTGTATAACTTTTTTTTCCTATTCCTTCAAGCCAGGTTATCATAAATCACCAATTTCCAACTAGTTGGTAGAAACTTAATTATACTGATAACATATTATAAATAAATATAATAAGATAAGAAAATATATAGTAAAGTGAGAAATATACATTTTCTTATTATTATTGTATTTTATAAACCATCCATAATAGATATATACAGAGGTACAAATACTTGATGAAAAAATAAAATTGAATAATAAAATAATTATAAAAAACAACTAAAATAGAATACTTTTTAGTTATCCACAATAAAAATATTCCTCAACAAAAATAAAATTTTCCTTTTCTCGCAAAATTAGCCTCCCTAGTCATTTCTTATATCTCAGAATTAATTGGATAGAGTAGTTTAAACCTATATTTCATGATAAAATGTATTAATTATACATTGACATATTAAATAATTAAGAAGATAAAAAATATAAAAGTGAATATGATGAGAAAAATAATCTTAATTTAATATGTGGAATATTTTTATTTTTATAATTTTTTGTTTAATTTGTTTGTAATGATATTAGCCAATTAATTTGTATAAGGACACGCATGAATGTCCACTAAGTGAAATTTATTTCTTTGCTCACAAGATTAAATCGTAAACATAAGCAATTTGCTCGTAAAAAAAAAAAAAAAAGAATATGCGTTATGTCATAGTTCATTAATTTTTTGATCATCTAAATGCTACGGCTCTCTTATACTATAAATTGTACGACCTCTATTAAAAGACATTTTTTAATGATTGTAAGTAATAATTTTTTAAAATTTATTTTAAATTAATCTGATTTTAAATTTATAGTTTATCATTTACATATAGAAATAGATAAGCACAGAAAAAGATGAGAGTTTCTTATTTCTATTGGACCTCTATTATCTTTACTTATAAAATATGTTAACAATATATCATTACCTTACTTGATATAATTTTTTTATTCCATCCATAAAAAAAATTATTTTAAATGTATAATAATCCACGTATTTACCTTGTAATAATAAATCAGTATTAATAAAAGTTGTGATTTTTGTCAACACGTTAGTTAATTTTTAAATTTTCTTAAAAAAATCTTATGTAATTCGCCAACTTTTTTTTTTTCTCAATTCTTCGTTGTCTAAAATAAGATTAAATATTTTTACAATTCATTTGATAGAATATTTATTTTTTTATTGAAAATTGACCAAAATTTTATTTTTGTGGAAGTCTCAAATTGGCAGCTTTTTTCATCTGTAAAAGAGAGACTGAGGGAGAATAGTGAAAAGCAGCTGTACTTGGTGGCAGCTTCTGTAGAAAAAAAAAGAAAGAAGAAGATTAATTTGATTTTATCCGGTCAGCTGGTGACCGGTTCACTTGCAAAGGAGGATCGCAGCCCGGCTTCAAAACCAGTAGAAGACAACTCCACATGTGGAGTTTGAGCAAAGAATGGAGTGGAAAAGAGGAAGGAGCCTAAAACCGAAAATTGCTAGAGGGCAAATAAAATTGGGGTTGAAATAAACGTAAAAATAAGAAAATTTTATGAATTTAAAGGAGAAAAAGTCGATGTATTAATGCTTTAAGGCTCCTATGAAGAAAAATATGTTTAACTTATTAAGAATTGTTAAAAGGCTACATTACTTTCTGGATCTTTAAAAAGAGAAACATAAATTAAGAGTAATGTCGTCGTTTCAAAATCAAAGCTTAATTACGATATTTAATTAGGCTATTAATTAATTTTTGTTTTTATTTAATTACTTTTATTTAAAATAAAAGTTTTTGTGCAAGTATAAATAATTTCTGAATTATTTCGAGTCTAAATAACTCGACTCAAAATTCTTTTCGAGTATTTCAGATTGCATATTTTATTTGCAACTTGATAAATTTAGGATTAGTGATAAATTTTTTAATCTTCAACTTATTGTATTGTTGAATCATCAAACATTTGTTTGGTACTATTCAATCAATGTAGAATACATTTTATATAATTAAATATGATAAATCATAAATGGTAAATTTAAAAATGATGAAAGCTTGAAGAAATTGAGTTAGGTTGGATCCAAGTAATCTGATCAAGTAAATGGGTAATTGGGAGCCCTGCAATATAGAGAAAAGAAGTGAATCTAGAATTTGTCGAGATAAATACTCTGATACTTAAGTTAAAAAATAAGATATGGCATGAAAGCTGTAAAAGAATAGAGTAAAAAGAGTAGAGAGAAAGTATGTCTTGTGTGAGTTAAGAATAATAGACTAATTTATAAAAGTTAGTTGGTTAAATGAGACACCTTAAAATCAATAAAAGCCAACAGCTTATCTTGTTGAGATTTGTTCAAGTTTCATTAGGTCTTTTAGCAAGGTGTTTAACTTAAGCCCATGTAAGAAAGATTATAATAAAAGTAACATTATCATTTATCCCCCAATGGTATGATTTTAAATCAAATTAGGTTATATGGATCTAATCATATTTTTTTTATCAGATTTATTACTTAATTAGGTTTTTACTTGATTAGCTATCTCATAGAGGACAAATGTGAAGCTTTCTCCTTTTTTTAGAGCAACGAACATGGAATTCTTTCATTTTTCCTTTTTAAAAGAGAATGGATATGATGTTCTTATTTTTATCTTTAAGCTAGAAATGACTTAATGTTCTTATTGGAAAAATATATGGCGATCATCTGTTCTCCTATTTTGGGGAGAATGGATTTGATATTCCTCTTAGGAGAATAGATGATTATCTATTCTCCCTTTTTTAGGAGAACAGAGCCAATGTTATTCTCGAAAGAACAAAACACAGTTTTCCTCGATCTTTTCTTCCAGAAAGATCATATGAAACCTTTTCCCTAATCTTCACTTTTAAGAAGATTAGATGAAACTTTTTCTTTGATCTTCACTTTTAAAAAGATTGAGTGAGACTTTTATTCAATCTTCTTTTTTAGGAAGATTGGACATGATACTTTTTCCTCGATCTTCTCTTTAAGAAGATCAGATAAAACTTTTCTCTAATTTTTTCTTTAAGATCAAATATAAGGCTTTTCTTTGATCTTCTCTTTGAGAAAAATTGGATATGAGACATTTTCTTCGATCTTCTATTCAAGGAAGACTAAAAAAAATATTCTTGTTCTCCTCTTTTATGAAGAACAGATGAAACATTTCTCTGGCAGTCAATCAACTTGTTCTCCTTTTTAAAGGAGAACGGAATGCACATTCCTTTGTTAGTCAATCGACTCATTCTCCTTTTTTAGGGAGAATGGATGAAAATTCCTCTATAGTTCGACTGGCATGTTCTCCTCTTCAAGAGAAAATAGATTATACATTCTCCTCTCATCCAATCAGCTAGTTTTCATCTTTTTTTTTAGAAAGATCGAATGAGACTTTTCTTCAATCTTCTTTTTAAGGAAGATCAAATCTGTGACTTTTTTCTTGATCTTCTCTTTTAGGAAAATTGAATGAAACTTTTTTCGATCTTCACTTTTAGAAAGATCGAATGAAATTTTTTTTGATCTTCTTTGAGAAAGATTGGATATGAGACTTTTTTTTGAGGAAGATTATATGAAACTTTTCTTCAATCTTCTCTTCAAGGAAGATTGGAAAAAATATTCTTCTTATCTTCTTTTAGGGAGAATGGATGAAACATTCCTCCATTGATCTATCGACTTGTTTTCCTCTTTTAAGGAGAATGGATTATACATTCTCTTAACATCTAATCAGCTCATTTTGATCTCTCTTTCAAGAAGATTGGAATAAACTATTAATTGATCTTCTCTTTTAGGAATATCAGATATGAGACTTTTTCCTTGATCTTCTCTTTTAGGAAGATTGGATGAAACTTTTCTTTATTCTTCTCTTTGAGAAAGATCAAACATGAGACTTTTCTTAGATATTCTCTTTGAGAAAGATCATATACGAGACATTTTCTTTGATATTCTCTTTAAAGAAGATCGAAAAAATATTCTTGTTTTCTTTTTTTAAGGAGAATGAATGAAATATTCCACCATCGGCTAATAGGTTTGTCTCCTCTTTTAGGAAGAACAGATCATACATTCCTTTATCAGCTATCGACTTATTCTCCTCTTTTAAGGGAGAATGGATAAAATATTCCTCTGTTGTTCAATCAGTTCATTTTTCTCTTTTTAAGGAGAATAGATTATACATTCTACTATCATCCAATCGGCTTATTTTAATCTTCTCTTTTAGGAAGATAGGATGAAACTTTTCTTCGATCTTTTCTTTGAGGAAGATTGGGTATGAGACTTTTTCTTGATCTTCTAGTTCAAGAAGATTAAATGAAACTTTTCTTCAATCTTCTCTTTGTGGAAGATTAGATATGAGACTTTTCTTTGATATTCTCTTTGAGGAAGATTGTATATAAAACCTTGTCTTCGATATTCTCTTTAAAGAAGATTGGGAAAAATATTCTTGTTCTCCTATTTTAGGGAGAATGGATGAAACATTCCCTTATTGGTTGATTGGCTTGTTCTCCTCTTTTAGGAAGAATGGATTGCACTTTTTTTTGTCAACTGATTGCCTCATTCTTCTCTTTTTAAGGAGAATAAATGAAACATTCCTCTGTCATCGAATCAGCTCATCTCCTCTTTAAGAGAGAATATATTATACATTCTCTTAACATCTGATCGACTCATTTCTATCTTCTCTTTTTAGGAAGATCAGATTAAACTTTTCTTTAATCTTCTCTTTAAGGAAGATTGGATTTGAGACTTTTTCCCTAATCTTCTATTTCAGGAAGATTAGATAAAACTTTTTCTTTGATCCACTTCAAGAAAGATTAGGTGTAATTTTTCTTTGATCTTTTTTTTAGAAGATCAGATATGAGACTTTTTCTTTAATCTTCTCTTTTAGAAAGATCTGATAAAACTGTTCTTCGATCTTCTCTTTGAGGAAGATTGAATATAAGACTTTTCTTTGATCTTCTCTTGAGGAAGATTGAATATAAGACCTTTTCTTTGATCTTCTCTTCAAGGAAGATCAGAAAAAAATATTCTTGTTCTCCTCTTTTAGGGAGAGCAGATGAAACATTCCTCAATTGCATGATTGGTTTGTTCTCCTTTTTTAGGTAAAATGGATCGCACATTCCTATGGTGCAGATCGACTCATTCTTCTCTTTTTAGGAGAATGGATAAAAAATTCCTCTGTCGTCCAATTGGTTTGTAACACCCTATGCCTATTCCTGAAGGAACCAGATAAGGAATGCTACTCCTACTAGTTACCCATCCTTAAATTGCTCTAGGGGCTCATTTGTTTAACATTTATATCATCAATTACTTAATTTATTTAAGCATTTATTTTCTTTAATTTTTTCATATAACCCTCTTATACTGACTACATCCATCTGATAAAAACATATTTCCAGTTGATAAAAATATATTTTACACTAATGTTCATTTTATGGAAATTTGGGCAGCATGATGGCTACTTGGGTAACTAATCCTAAAATATATACCTGCAAAAACACACTTCTAAGATCATACTCAATTTCCCATCATCTCTTGGACCCTTTTGGTCCTCCACTTTACATCTCATTACACCACAACACACAACATCAATACACAGGGCCTAGGGCCCACAGCAATTAGACAAGCCAATATTTATATTATACTAGGTATTCATTTATACATCCGTCTCATAATGTACATATATCAAGTACTTGCCTAGTTAAGCCTAACCCTACACATACATATACATGAGTGCCAAATAAAGACCATGAAAGGTATAGAATGATACCCTCAAATGTCTGCCTGCTCCACTGCAAAATACACTGAGGTTGGATAACTATTATATCAACAACCTACACATCAAA
Source organism: Hura crepitans (assembly GCA_948208565.1). Lineage (NCBI taxonomy): Eukaryota > Viridiplantae > Streptophyta > Magnoliopsida > Malpighiales > Euphorbiaceae > Hura > Hura crepitans. The sequence continues at coordinate 5,963 of CANXYI011270180.1, read as the reverse complement.
ACACCAACATGCTGAGTATATAACTCAGTGATGGATTTAATGCAATAAAAGCATGTCATGCAGTTACGTATGTTTCATACAATTCAAACATCCATTATGTAGTGTACAAAAATAATATTAAATTATTATTCAGTCTTATTCATTATATTACCAATCTCTAGTCATAGCTTCATTTAGTATCTACAATTATTATCCATAACATTCATTTTCATTATAAGTCTACAGTAGAAAGACAACACTTTAAAACACTGGATCACAGGGAAATCCAGACTATGCACTAGCCACATTTTGGACCACAATGACTGCACCCGCCTAGTATAGTGGCCCTATCTTGGAATCGCCGTGGCTGTACCTACATAGTGCAGTGGCCTATCTCAAGACCTTGATAGCTACACCTACCCTACATAGTACAGTAGCCTTCATTAGGACCATCGTGGCTGCACCCACATAGTGCAGTGGTCTATATCAAGACCTCAGTAGCTGTACCCACCTAATGTAGTGGTCCCATCTAGGAATCGCCATGGCTACACCTACATAGTGCAGTGGTTAATGTCTTAACCTCAACAGCTGTACCCACCATCATAATCATAGCCCCAAAGGCACAATATATCTGGCAACTGCTAATCCTTAATTGACCGATCAACCTATCCAGTGGGTGTCTAACTAATGGGCCAACTATCAATTAATCATTTTTATTTAGTTACTATTCATTTATTTTATTTATTCCCATATTATTAAGACACAAATATTAGTCAATTTCATCTACTTATTTTTATTAGACAATTACGAGTCATTTTCTCCACTGGATAGTTATAGATCATTTTACGAAAATGTTATTGTTCATTAAGTTATTTTTCACTATTCATTTGGTCATTTCTCATTCTTCTCATGGTATCATGCCACCATATATCATGCCATTATGTCTCACAACATGTGACATTTCCATCACCGTATTTTCACATTATTTTTATCATAAATCTTTCATGCCAAATAAATTATATAATGCTCAAATTCCATGTATCTCCTTATATGCCATGTAATAAACTTTATTTCACACTTAGTGTACATTTTCCTTTACCAATTTCTTATCATACCATATATACACTAATCTTTACCATAATGTCATACATAACTATATCCATGTATCGTGCCATAATCATACATAGATTTTCACATGCCAAGTTACATTTATCTTACACATGTTATTACCATCATATTACATCATGATTAACATCATGGTATATCATGTACACATATCATGCATACATGCACATGCCATGACATACATATGACTATACATATATCATATAGATTCCCATACTTTTCACATCCAAAACATATCCATATCATCATTATATCATCCAATTTACACAATGGCATGCATATTACATCAAAACACATACACATATGCATTAACCAAGACTTCCATACACACTTTTATACATGAACACATACAAACACATGTTGACATGCATCAATTGCATCAAATCCACATACCTAAGGTTCAATTCCACTTTTCTTCTAGACCTTATTGCCTTAGAACCCTTGGTTCTTCACTCTCTCTTCTTGAATTTACATATGTAACCTAAAACTTAGAAAATTCATATAAAATCCTACAAAGCTCCAAATCGAAATCTCCAAACATAGTTTTTCTTAGAATTATCAAGGCTACATGAAACAAAAATAAAAACCAAGAAAAGAACACTTACACCCTAAAAAGTTAATATTCACTCTATACTTAAATCTTCCATTTGAGAGCTTGTTTTTGAGCTTTCTCACTTGAATTATATTCTATGGAGCATTAAGGTATTTTTCTAATTAAAGTTTATAAATTTTAGTGTTGAATTGGTGTAGGAAGGAGAAAAAAATGGTGGAGAGCTAGTCTCTCATGGTGGCATCGGCTTTTGGGGCAAAAGAGAGGTGGGAGATGGCTTTTGTGCATATGTGGCCTTCCCACATGTGTAAGGTCATGTATATGGGTAAGTGGCATGGTTAGATCACAACACATGATAATCTAATAGCCTAAATTAACCTGATTTTGCCTTAAACTTCATAAAATTTTAAAAATTCATCTGTGCTTCTAAAAATAATTACTTTTGTTCTAAAAATCTTTGATTATGCTCACTTAGGGCATGTAAAATTTTAGGTTCAAATTTCAAAGGCAAGTAGGTGCACTATTCACTTACTATAATAATAAATTTTGAAAAATATCAAACGATCTCAGAAAATTAAATTTCCTTCACCAATGAACTCATTGAAATTTTTTTAGCTTCAAGATGTCCTATTTTATGTCTATCTGAGCACATCTTAGGTTATTCCTGGCATAGTCTCATTTTAGGTCACTATTCACTTATTTACTACTTAGAACGAATTATTAGTTCTACTAAATTTTTAAATTATTTTATTTTCTGGCTCGTCAAAGTTTTATGACTAGTACCTAGCTCCTATAGCCTTACAAAGGTATCCTAACTTCCTCGAAACATTATTTAAACCTTGGAGGTACTATTCATGAAACCTCAATTTATAGGCATTACAAATCTTCCCCTTTTAAGGAATTTCATCCTCGAAATTGCCTAATGTGAACAACTATAGGTGCAGAGCCTTTATCTACTAGCTCTCTAAGGTGGCTTCTTCGGCTTTGTGATGTCTCTGTAGCACTTTCACCAATAAAATGGACTTATTTCTCAATTGTTTAACCTCTTTACCCAGAATTTACACCGACTCCTCTTTATAAGTTAAGTCAGGTTGTACTTAAATATCCTTTATTGGTATCATATGGGATAGATCAGATCTGTACTACCTCAACATTAAGACGTGGAATATGTCAGGAATATGTGATAACTCAGGTGGTAAGGCTAGCCTATATGCCAATGGTCCCACACATTCTATAATCTCATATGAGCTTATGAATTTAGGACTGAACTTCCCTTTCTTGCAAAACCTGAGTACCTTTTTCCATGGCAATACTTTAAGAACACTTTTCCCTCACTTCAAACTCGATATCCCTTCGTTTTAGGTCTATATAGGATTTTTAGCAATCTATGGTAGCCATTAGCCTTTCTTTTATAACCTTAACTTTCTCTTATACATCTCTGATCAAATCTGACCCCATAATCTTACCTTTATCTATTTCACTCCAGTAAAGAGAAGTCATGTATCTTCTACCATATAAGGCTTTATACAATGCCATACCCAAGCTAGCTTGATGACTATTATTATACTCAAGCTCAGCCAAAGATAAGTACCGGTCCCAGCTTCTTTTGAATTCTATGGCACAACTGCATAACATGTTTTCCAGTACCTATATCACCTATTCTGATTGCCTATCTATCTAAGGGTGAAAGGTTGTCCTGTACGTCAATCGAGTACCAAGACCTTTATGTAATTTCCACTAAAATCTAAAAGTAAATGGGTCTCTATCAGAAATGATAGCTACTGGTACTCCGTGCAATTTTACAATCTCATCAATGTATAACCGTGCTAGCTTATGTAAAGAATAGTCTATCCTGAATGAAATAAAATGAGCTATCTTAGTCAATCTATCCACTATTACCCATACAACATTGCATTTACTCCATGTCATCGGCAGTCCCATCACAAAATCTATGGTCACTTTCTCCCATTTCCATTTTGGTATTGCTATTGGATGTAGCAATCCAGAATGTACTTGATGTTTAGCTTTAACTTGTTGGCATGTCAAACCCTTAGCCACGTACTAAGCCACTTCACATTTCATTCCTAACCACTAATAATGAAGCTTCAAATCTAAGTACATCTTTGTACTTCTTGGATGCATGGAGTAAGAAGCTTCTTGTGCCTCCTTCAATACCTGAGTTCTCAATTTATCTATGTCAAAAACACAAAATCTTCCATGATAATACAAACATCTATCTAATGCAAACTTTATGGTCTTCCTTCTTGGACCTTACTCATAATCTAAGCTAAGTATCCATCCCTCGCTCGTGCTTCCTTTATCAACTACTTGAAATCTAGCTTAATCTATAGTTCAGCTGAGATAGCATCTTCTTTTATATATTCCATTCTTATATTCATTAACCTTATAGCTACCATGAATTTCCTGCTTAATGCATTTGCAACCACATTTGCTTTCTTATAATGGTAATCTATCAAGTAGTTATAATCCTTTATTAATTCTACCCATTGTCACTGCCTCAAATTTAACTCTTTTTATGTGAGAATATACTTCAAACTTTTGTGATCCATGTAGATATAGCATCTCTCACCATATAGGTAGTGTCTTCAAATTTTCAATGCAAAGACAATGGTAGCCAATTCTAAATCATGCTTAGGATAATTCCTCTTGTGAGGCTTTAACTATCTGAAGGCTTAAGCAATCACCTTACCTTCCTACATCAACACACAACTGAGTCCATTATGGGAGGCATCACTATAAATAACAAAGTCTTTCTCCTCTTCCACTTGAGTGAGGATAGGGGCTTTAGTCAGCATCATCTTCAATCTATCAAAACTTTCTTGACATTTCTCATCCCACTCAAATCTTACATCCTTCCTCAATAACTTAGTCAATGGTGTTGCAATCATGAAAAAGCCTTTCATGAATTATCTGTATTATCCAGCTAGTCCTGTGATGCTTCTTATTTTAGTTACATTCCTAAGAGGTTTCTACTCTAGCACCACTTTCACTTTACTGAGATCCACTTTAATGCCTTATGCTGAACTATGTGACCTCAAAAGGCTACTTCTTCTAACCAAAACTCACATTTACTTAGCTTAGCAAACAACTATTTCTCTCTTAAAGCTTGCAGCACAATTCTGAGGTATTGCTCATGTTCCTTTTGAGTCTTAGAATAGACCAATATATCATCAATAAACACTACCACAAACTGGTCTAAATAAGATTTAAAAATCCTATTCATCAAGTACATAAAAGTAGCTAGGGCATTAATGAGTCTAAAAGGCATCACCAGGAACTCATAGTGCCCGTATCTACTTCTAAATGCAATCTTAGGTATGTCAAACTCTTTAACCCACAATTGATGGTATCCCGACCTCAAGTCAATCTTAGAAAACATGCTGGCACCACTTAATTGATCAAAAAGATTGTCAATCCTAGGAAATAGATATTTATTCTTTACCATCACCTTATTCAACTATCTTTAATATATATATAACCAAAGTGACCTATCTTTCTTCTTCACAAACAACATGGGTGCTCCCTAAGGTGAGGTGCTTTGTCTGATGACCCCTTTATCTAGCAATTCCTACAACTACACCTTTAATTCTTTCAACTCTATAGGAGCGATTCAATATGGAGTGATGGATACTGGAGTTGTTCTCAGATACACTTTAATCTCAAAATCTAACTCCGCTATGGAGGCAATCCTTGTAATTATTCTAGAAATGTATCTGGGAATTTTGACACCATTAAAATCTGATCCAAATTAGGTGTTGAGTGGCTGGTATCAACTACATGGGCTAGATAAGCTTCACATCCCTTATGTATGAGTTGTCTTACTATAACGGCTAATATAACATTCACCAAGGTATTTTTCTCACCCAAAACTGTCACCTCACTTCCCTCAGCCATCTTAAGTGTAAGCCTCTTCTATTTACAATCAACCATAACCTGATGTTTTGACAACCAAACCATACCCAAAATGATGTCAAACTCATGGAAGGGTAATTCAATAAGGTCTACCAGGAACAACTGATCCTAAATCACCAGAGGACAATGTCTATATATATTATTTATTGCCACACTCTATCCAATAAGATTACTAGCTTGAATATTTAAATCTATAGGTTATGGTTCTAAACCTCTATCTCTCACTTATGTAGTGTATATATATGAATAAGTTAACCCAGCATCTATCAAACATAATATCAGTGCATCAAATAAATAAAATGTATCGGCTATCATGTTAGAAGCTTCTACCCCTTCTCAGGCTCTGATGGCATATTGCCTTATTGGGGTTTTAGCT